>JBBMKC010211872.1:0-12974 GCA_037834085.1 Bipalium vagum | reverse complement strand
GAAATGTAAATAAAAGATATTTTATTGACGTTTTAGTCTTGTATTCAAAATGACTTAAAAATTGATGTTTCTGAACATACATAGATCAGGAAAAATTCAGAAATTCTGAATTAATAAAATTATTTTATTTTCTTTTGTCATTATAATTTCTTTTCTTATTTTTTATTATATTAGTTAATTTATTATTAATTTTTTCTAATTTAATTAAAAATTTATCAATTATATTTTTTCCATAAATTCTGATATTTTTAGATTTATAACTCTTTATAATAAGATTTAATTTAATAAATTAGAAAATTTATTTTCTGTTTTATTTTGTATAACTGCATTTTTTATAACATTTAAAACAGGAATATATTACAAATGTATTGATTTGACTATCTGTCTTGTTTGAGGAAACATTTGTTTATTGGCTATTTGTTTGAATGGAGACTGGTATAGATTGTTCATGAAAATAAGTATATTATAGTTTTTGAATGCTATTTCCAAAATTGGTGTGAGATTTTTCAATTATAGTGATCATAGAGAATATGTATTTCTTATTATTCATTAGACAAAGGATTAAATCAATATATAAGCGAGTTTTCTTTGTAATAATAATAATTATAATTATTATATAATATTTTAATAATGATTCATTGCATTAATTTTTTTTATTTACCCTAAGAAAGTTCATATTGTTATATTGAAATTATTGATATCGTCATTTGAAATAAATTACTTATTGTTTCATTTTCATCCTTTTCAGTCACTGTTTAGAGGGAAAGCGTTTTATTTCATCATTATGTAAAATAATTTAGATTATATTTTTAGCCTGAAGTACTCCATTACTATCTCATTTACAAAAATCAAGCAATCACTTCACATAAACTCCTAATTAACACCGTGTAAGGAAAACCCTTTTTCAGCAAAAAACATTCCTTCAGCAATAATTTTCTTGTAGAAAAATAATAATTTTTGCAGGCTTATGTACTATTTTAGAATTAATTTTAATTCCTCTGATTGGCCAGTTAGGCTTTCAATCATGATGTACCTTCTATAATTAATTATTACTAAAATAAATTTAAATTGTAGATTTTTTCTAAAAATTAAAATTAAAGAATTTTAGGGTGATATACTACTGATTAGAAATCAGTAGTTGTTCCTAAGCGAAAATAAAATTTTTAAAAAAATATTACTTAATTAATTTGAATTAATAATTAAAATAAATAATTTTAAGTTAGCCAGAATATTATTTTTCGCCAAGAATTGTATTAAAAGAAAATTACAAAAGAGGAGTTGAACCTCAACATATTATTATTATTATTATTCCACCAGTAATTATGAAATACTGAGTATAAATTATTGTTCATGGAACAGTAACGATTAGCTACTGATTACTTTTAATCAATTCTTAAAAATTAATATTAGAGATCTCAACTCTAAGATTAAATTACATGTTTTTATTTCTTCATTGCTGATGCAGTTGTTTTTGTTTTACAATACTTCACATGCTTATTATGGTAGCGAACTAAAATCTGAAGGTCATCTCAGATGCTGATAGCAATATTGTACGAGACGGTTTTTTTAGTTAACCGAAAATTTTGGGTATTTTTATAATAAAGATTTATTTTAATTAATTAAAATTATTAAATTTGTTAATTCAACATTAATACACTTAATTTAACAAATATAAATCTATTCAATTTTTTAGTTCACAAAATTAACAAATGTAATATTAAAATAATTAAATCTAATCACAAATAAACAATAATAATTGATCTATGATAAATTCTTTTCTTCTAAAAATCTTTACTGCTTTAATGGCTTATTTAAAATTTAATTTTTATTAAGATATGTTTAAAGGCGTTTTGTTTCAATATTTATTAAAAATTACCGTTCAAAATTCATAAAGCAAAAATGAATGCCGTTGTGACAAAAATAACTGAAGAAGAAGAACAGTTATATGACAGACAAATTAGATTATGGGGAATGGAATCACAAAATCGATTGAGAAATGCCAAAGTGTTAATCATTGGTGTAAATAATTTGTCTTGTGAAGTGATAAAAAATCTTGTACTTACTGGAATAAATACAATCGGGTTATGTGATGAACAAAATACTACAGAAGAGGATGTTTCCAATAATTTCTTGATTTCTCATGACTCAGTTGGAGTAAATGTATGAAATATATTTTTACCGACTAGTTTAATTTACACAGCTATTTTAGAGGGCAAAGGCAGCTAAAATGAGAACGGAAGAATTGAACCCTCGGGTTACTGTACAAATCTATGATACCATGCCTATAGAAATAGATAATTTTCAGAACAACGGTGACGGAAAATTCTCCTTGGAATCGTTTGATATAATCATTTGTTGCTTGTCTAAAGTGAAGTCTCGCCCGGAAAATCTGTGGTTGGTCGTGAATGAAGCCTGTCGAAAATTGAGTCGATATTTTTTTGCGATGGATTCTTTTGGCTGGCATGGGTTGACATTTATTGATTTGGGAGACTCTTATCGATTCTTGTGCGAGTTAACAGACCAGAATAAAAAAGACACTAATGGTACAGCAACATTAGTTGCAAATGTAAAAGATTTCTATTCATTGGACCATATTTTAAGAGATATCGATTGGAAAAGTGATCATTATCAAAAATTATTGCGTAGAATGCCGAAAAATCAATTTCTCCTTCTTGGTTATTTTGTTTTATATTGATTAATTTTTTATTTTTTGTATTGAAAATTTGATTTCTGAATGAATATTTGTCGTTTCAGTTCTACAACAGTTCTGCAGTGAATATGGTCGTTACGCGCAATGTCAGGATCGCGATGCTCTGATAAAAACCTGGAAACGATTTGCCAATCAACGCAATTTAGACACGAATCTGATCAGTAACAGTTCGTTCGAGTATTGAATTTTTTGGTTGTTTCGATTGGTAATTAATTTGTGTCGTTATTTTCACAGTGAATGCTTTGGACCGGGTGCAGTGCCCGTCAATGCTGTTCTTGGTGGCTTGGTTTCTCAGGAAATCATCAAAGCTATTTCCGCAAAAAATGAGCCTGTTGGAAATTTCGTCCTGCTCAATGGAGTGACGTGTGCCGCTGACGCAACCTTTCTACAATTGTCCAAAGACCAGACTGTTGGTTAACGATAATTTGTCGGTCAGCTGAAAAGAGGAAGAGATGGGGACTGTAGTTTCCACTGTTATTAATTGTTTATAATAAAGTGTATCGAAATTTTCCCTGGTTTTAAGAATTAATACTGTAATGAAGTAATAAATCAATGAAAATATAACAAAGGTTTTGAATATTTTTAACAAACTGGTAATTTTGAAAATCGATAATTATTTTTGTTGGGTTTGCCTAAGGCACAAAAGGTGAAATGGTGAGATAGATGATAATAATAATGATAATTAATTTTCAAAACTTTATGATTAATTTTTAATTAGTCTTGAAAGCGATACATCGAAGTTTTGGCGTTGAGACTTTAATGTATTGAATTGTGAGAAATTGGAAATTATGGGCGTCGTAATTTGACGCATTGTATTGAGATAAATGATGAACGAGGTCCATCGTCGTAGTGATCGATTTGCTCCTTTGTCTCAGCGTGGAGACAGTTAGAAATAAAGCTATTGTTGGAAATAGACGTCTCGAGTCGTAGGGATTGGTGATCGTAGTCTAATCTCTAAGACTATACAAAGAGACGGTTAATCTCAAAAAGCCCATTAGAAATAAAAAAGAAAAGAATTTGCAGGATTTGTTGGAAGAAAGATATTTACTTTTTTTACGAAGAAGTTTTGCCGAAGATTTAGTGGAAAACGGAGTTTTCAATTTTTGCCGAAGACGATTACAATTTATCAAATATTCCAGTAATTTTCCTGTGTTATGACAATGTAAAAGGATTATACAAGGATACACAATGAGCTTGGGAATCCCTAGGTGACCTAAAAAGGGCCTAGTGGACGACCCGGAGATCCCTTGTCGTTCCGGGTGAGGCTGTTCTTGATTTTTTGATTTTATTTTTATTGTTGTGTTCTTCATTTTTAGTATTCTTTTGAATTTTTTATACATTAAGTATTATTCTTAATCATAAGTTATTTTAACGTTCATTTTTGTTAAATTGATTTTCAGACAGTTGATCAGTTTTGACTTTTTAAGTAGTATTGATTCTTGAGTTGATTGTGATTTTTGGTGATTCGTGTAAGCAGTTTAGTGTTGCATTATAATAAAGTTTTACTGTGATTTTTTTTTATTCAATTGGGGTGCGGATAAACTATTATCATGGGAGTTTTGATTCAGTTAGATAAGGTGGGAGTTTTGATAATTTAAATATTAAATGCTTACTGTTTCTTTTAATAGAAAATCTTAAAAATATTACTTGATTTAATAATAGAATTTATATAGATGAACATTTCTGGAAATAAAGGAGAAAGAATGATAAGTAAATGCTAAATTGAAGTAATTAATAAAAAAATAATAAGTTAGGCTGAATATAATTAAATAAGCAAAAATATAAAAATTCGTTCAAAGTAAATGTAATAATTTTATTTTCAAATTTCTGAGTCACATCCTGCGGTGAACCTCACAGTAAAAATAATTCACGTCAATAGTTGGTCTGAACTGATAACTTAAGATCAAATTTATTTTGCAAAAGCTAAAATTGGTAGTTGAAAAGATTAAAACTTTTCAAACAAACCGGAATCATAAGGAAACTCAAACAGTATAAATATGTTAAATTTTAGTATACGTATTTCAAGTAATCGAAGAAACTAATAAATTAATATACAGAAGTGTTAATGGGAACAGGAAGACAGGTGAAGAAATATTTTGATACTTACCCTCATCATTCTCTGATTATAAGTGTAAAGAGAGTTTTAATATTAATTAGTGAGAGAAACAATATTGTTTAAAGACAGCAATTCAAGTAGCAATCATTAAATGATTACTCCTATATTTGTGAGTTTATCCAAACTCCAACTGTGTACAGTAAATTAAGAGAAAGCTTGATAATTTTATGTAAGAGTTTACTTTATTTCTAATATATTAACAAACAACATAAAATAATATCAATATAATATGAAGTGTTTTCAATAAGGTTATAAAATTTATATATAATATAAATGAATAATATTTATCTAATATAAAATAATCCTGAGTAACTATTACATAAAATAAAATTTTTAAATAAGTATGTAAGTAGCTATCAATTGTTTAATTGAATTAGTAAATTATATTTAGATGGTTCAATTTTTACACATTTTAAAAGAGATACTTATGTAAAATAGTTTTAGTATTTTATTGATTCAAAAACTCATTATGAAACGAAGTGTTTCAATTAGAAAAAAACAAGTTAATTTTTATAAGATTTTTTTCTTAAATTATTTAATGCTTAGTTTGATTTTAAAGAAAAAGATTATATTTATTATGGCTGGCTTAAAAAGCAAGGAGGAAAGTTTAAGACTTTAAAAAAACGTTATTTTATTCTGGTGAAGAATGTACTTTATTATTTTGGTAATCAAAATGCATCTGTTCCTAAAGGACAAATAAATCTTAAAAATTTGCAATTATCAGAATTGGAAGAAGACAAAGCGAATAATGAATATCATTTTTACATTTTGCCAGGTTTGGTTTTTATAAAGTCAATGTAAATACCACTCCAGTTTATTCTAGAACCAGGAAAGGATATGATAAATAATGGTCACGGTAAATACAATCTATCAACACAGGACAGAAAAGAAGCAGAAACATGGTTATTTTACTTGAAACAGTCAATGTATTTGGATAAAGGAGGGGGTAATATTCTCTAAGAATAAATTAACTTAAAATCAAAAAAATAATCGATTATTCAAAAAAATGTTTTTCTCTAATTAATATAAAAATTTTAAAGTTTATTTTCTGATGATATACAGTAAGGAACTTTGATATATTACGAAAATATTCCATAATGATTAAATATTTAATCAATATTTTTAATTTTTTTATGGTAATCAGCACAAATTGACAATGGTTTTTTGTTTCTTTGAATTGTGACTGGTTATGTCACCACCAGGTCGTTTTTTATCACTGCCGTACCATAAAATCAAAGGCTTTTTGTGATTGTTTCAAGACTAGTTTTGTTTCGTTTATTGGATGAATTTATTAAAGTTATTTTCACCTCTGTTCCGGTAAGTAGAACTCCTGAACTAAAAAATTTTACACTTTAAATTGTTTTCCCCCTGTAGTTCTCTTTCTTTCTCTTTCTTCATTCCGTATTTAAGAGAAGTCAACTTAAACAGCTTTCGATATTATAAAAAACAGAAACCGTCTAATAATTTTGAAAAGCTTTCTGTCAATATAATCATAAGGAGATTGGAAAATGTTGACAAATTTTTGCTTGGCCCTCAGAACGTGATGGTGATTGTTGAATACGTTTCCCTTGATCTACAGGACATGGATCAAGAATTTATGGATTAGAAATTATTATTTGTTGTAAAAATGGGAATAGGAGTTGGTAAAACATTGTTGTTATTGATTTTAATTGATTTGTGATTGTGCTGTACATTTTCCGACTGATTTAAAAAGAAAATCTTTTGTAAAGAATTTTTGATTTCTGACAAAGAGAGATAAAGATTATTGATATTGTTACCGTTTAAAACCGGCTCTTGATGTTTGAAAACTTTTCATTCGTTACATTGTTGAATAATTGTGCAAATATCCACTTGAAATCAAACTAAAATCTGAATTTATTAAAGGTATAACTGTGAATAATTGACTGGAAAAAAATTAAAAGAGATGACAAATTGTGTCATAACGTAATTTAGAGAGGTGATAAGAAGAGTCCATTCAATAAAACAGCATTCTAAAAATACAGTACAAAGAGATCATTTTAGGTCTCTCTCTTCTTGAAAAGCGTTGTCCATTATCAAACAACTTTGTGGTCTAAGAAAACCACTGCTGACAGTCTGACAAAGTTAATTTAAACAATTCGCAACCTTTGACATTTTTCATTGGTTTCAGCTTATCCGGCCAAAATTTATGCTGTCATTAGATATATGTGTGATTGTTAGTAGGTCTTTTGAAGTCAGTTGACTTGTTTGAGAATCGAATTCTTTAATCAAGTAGAACTATTAGATGGGGGTTTTTGGCATTTTTTTACAGTAAAGTTATAGAAATAAATTAATTGCATTTTGAAATTCTTATTAAAATATGGTATTTGAGTATTTGTTTTAATACTCCAATAAATTCTTAGAGAATATCAGTAATGGCGCACAAACTGTGTTATAGCACATTTTCCTTACATAAAAACTTTAGTTTGGTATTTGGTAAATGTACAAATAATGAATGCACCACTAGGAAGTGGTTTGTGAGATTTGAAGATGGTGACAAAAGCAGACTTGGGTAAGAAGCGTTATTGAAAATGCATATTTTGTGGCTGAGATGGAATTAAATTCAAGCCAAACCGTTCGGGATCTTGCTAAAACATTCCTTGAGAGTTCCTAGACTATTACAAAACATTTTGAAGCGGTTGGTTCGGGATTTTTAAACAAATCATTTTTTATCATGTAATCGAAAATTTCCGATGATACCATCTGATAATAACTGTGGTATTACGTTTTGCAATTTAAAACAATAAAAATTTGGCCAGTTGATTTAAGGCTGATCCGGGAATTTTTGTGAAAGCCATTTTTTAAAGGAACGATTAATGTGAAGACACTAGAGGTATGACATCGAAAATTGTGTACTTATTTGAGAATGTTCTCTTAGAACACAACGTTGCAGTTCACGAATCATTAAAATCCATTAAGAGACAATTTTAAGAACTAAATTAAATAAGGACAAATATTTTCCTATGACTGAGATTTTTGCAATAGGGAAATGTTGGAGAAGAATATTGAAGCTGTTGGTACTTATTTTAAATGATTTATTCTTTTTACTCATTTTTTATTCATTGTTTTTTGTTTTTTTCAATTTCAAGCTAAATCCGACACTTCATTTGTATTAAAAAAGGTGAATATTAATGGATTTGATATAAATTGTGAAATTCAATAACTAGAGTCTAAGGCAACTATCTCTTATGTTGAATAATGAGTGGTACAAGCAAAGAGGTGGAGAAACTATGAAGTCGTCATTGGAATAAGCATTATATCAATATTCATGGATTACTTGGAAATGAAAGTCTAACAAATCAAGGAAAAGAGATATGTTGATGTTTTTAATATTCGAGAGTGAAAATGATAATCTATTTTTTCATTAAGAAACAGTTCTCATAAATTGATATAATTTTATTAATAATGGAAAAGGAACAATGTGAAAAAATACCATTCAAATAGAAATGAATTAATAAAATAAAAACTGGTTTATATATAAAAAGAAACTGGTACAGGACTACATATTTCAAACAATAGTTTCTGAAAAATAAAAAACTGGTTTAATAGAGGATTAATCCACAAATTATGGTATAAAACATCAGGCTTTAAGCTGATAGATGTGGCACTGGATTTTATTAAAGAATGATTAATACAAATTACATAACCAGATAACAAGATTGAAAATATTGTTATTAATACAGTTTATAAATTAATTAATTTTATACACATGGGAAAAAATAATTCAAAAAGGAAAATAAAAAAGAAGAATAAAGAGAAGAAGAAGAGATAAAAAAATAAAATTTTGAAAGAAATTAGAAATATTCAGAATCTAATTAAAAAGCTGTAGAAAAGTAAGTTAATATCTTGTAACAATTCAATTTTTATGTAGTTTGTGTATAGAAGAGACACAGCCTCACCTTAGATTATTTATTAGTGAACATTATCAATTAAAGGGAACTTGTAAAAATAAATTACTTCATAAATTACTTCTGTTATAAGAAAAAGAAAAATGAGAAATTTTGATAGAAATGATGAAAGAAAGATTTGCTGGTCATTATTGGTTAGAGAAAGAATGCCATAGATCCATTTACAAGCACATAAATATACAAATCATCAGTTTTTATCCTAATTGTGTTTGATTAAAGAAAATTGTATTAACCAATGATAATTAATTTAATTTAATGAATTAATTTATATTACTGAATATTATATATTAATTAATTTATCTGAACATGTTTCATAATAATAAATGGTTAAGCGGATTTTGTTTTCAATTTTTAAAAAGTGTGTATGTTAGGTTCTCCTAAACGCACCTCCCGATAGAATTTATAAAAAGGACCACAAGTACGGTTGGGAACAATAATAAAATTTTAAAGGTTTTATTGACGTGGTAAATTTCCTGATTGCTGGCTGTATTGAGAAAGGTTCTGTCACTCACTGAAATTCAAGATTATTTTTGGTAAGCTTTCCATTCAAGATGCCATTGCTCAGGTAATGGGTACTTCCCGATCTAGTATTAAAATGAATACAAATTAGAAAAATGTTCCCAAACATCTGTAGTGATGTTACCATAGCTACGTTTTGCTTATTATTATCCGAAGAATTATTCAAATGAGTTAAGAGAAGAAGGAATATTACTACAAGAAGAATATATATTTTTTAATGATGTTTAATTTGCTTTTAATGAAGAACAATTAACCGACCCTCGGAGTTCGGTGGCCTTTAGATGAGTCTAACTAACAATTCAAGTGTTGGTTGAAACCTCACAATCTGCTAAGGATCCATTAATTTGTTATCGATATATCTTTTTCTGATCAATTTACATTTGATTTTTATTGTTTGGGAATTCTTATTCATTTTTTAACTTAATTAATTCATTTTTGTGAACTTCAGTTCATTTTTTTGTTTTAACGAAGATAATTTGTAAGTTTTTATTTTTGTTCAATAAGATGGTTTTTGATAAAATAAAGTAGCTCATTTACGCATATCTAATTCCCATGGGTTAACTTATAACATGTGAGGATGACATCTAATATTAATAATCTCAGATTGGCTTATTGATAAAGGAATTGAGCTTAGATTAAAATTTTTTGATTAAAGGTCAACAATTAATAAAATTAGAACTCAATCTATACATTTTCATAAAATTAATTTAAGATTAGTATTAATTATGGTGATTGTTATTTTTACTTCGGTTATTCTCTACTATCATATCACGATCTTCTCTTTTGTTGATAAGTCTACCAAACCTTCTCTGTATTCACTTATTTAAATTGATTAATCACGAATTGAACATAATCTCAAAAAATTCGTCAGTTTGATGTGGCATCTGCACTCATTTTGCGCAACAATAACAATCCCTTTCTCAATCGCATTGTGACGTGCGACGAGAAATAGATTTTCTATGACAACCGCGACATTCAAGTAAATGACTGGACCATGGTGAGGTTCCTAAGTACTTCCCTAAGCCAAAAATCTACCAAAAGAAAAAAATGGTGACTGTTTGGTGGACTAAGACCGGTTTGATTCATCACAACTTTTTTAATCCCGGCGAAACTTTTACATCTGACATTTATTTTCAACAACTAGATGAAATACACGAAAACCTTCGTCGCATGTACCTAGCATTGATCACGCAGTAAAAGCTGTATCAGTTGGGCTTTGCGACTCTAGACCATCCACCATATTCGCCCGACCTCTCATCTACAGATAACCATTTCTTCAAACATCTAGACCAGTTCTTGCTCAAGAAATTGTTCAAAAGTCAAAACGATGTCAAAAACGCCTTCAAAAATTTTGTCCATTCAAGAAATTCTGAATTCTATGTTTCCGGAATAAGTAAACTTCCATATTGTTGGAAATGTTGTGTTGATTTTAATGAATGTTATTTTGATAAATAAAATTTATTATGAAAAAAGTTACGCTCACTCAAAGTTGATATTTAAAAACCGACATTTCTTTTGTATGTCAACCAAATATATCATTTTTCTCAAAGTCGGATGAAGCCTTCCACAACGGTTTCTGGAAATGAAATGAAGAGTCTTTTATGGCGTTTAATTCTTCTACCCACCGCACCTCTTACCATACTGCTTTGTAAATGCCCTTCATGAATCAAAATGCATATTGCGATTAAGCAATTTCTATGCTTAATTCAGCCAAACTAAAAAATTCAAAAATTAAACATAAACACAATGATTAGTTTACTTGATCTATTAATAATCTAATCAGTTAAACGAAATGAAATCCAACTATTTTGATGGCAACTATTTTATATATCAATATTCAATATTGTAGGTGACCTCAAACTTTTGCAAGGTGTTGGGGCCATGGTCAGGCAAATCACTTGAACTCAATACAATTGAAGATTGTTGGTTTAAACTGAAGAAGTGTTTCTGATCTGGATCTAATCTCACTGGATGATCTTAAAATAATATTTTGCGAAAATGGAGAAAAAATATCACCAATGAATATTGCAGAAAATTGATTAAATCAACACTAAATATTAAGTGGTGCTGGACAGTCATTTGTATGTTTGTTTAATCTAATTAAATATTTTGGTGGGATGTTGCTTTTCAAAAAAAATTATTACAATATTTTAGTATTCTTTATTTCAAAAAATCAGGAGTGGGCTCAGACTTTTGTAACGGTATAATCTTTTATTTCTTATTTTATCCTTCAGTGGACAATCATCATTTTTTATTTTGGGACCAACTAAAAAAGCTTGAAGTGACGAATTTTAATTCCATTGTCAACAAAAAAAATTTCAATTATTGTTGAAGATTTCTTCAGTATTTACTATCGTCATTTATAATAGAACTGAAAATTATAATAGTTATGATATCGATTTTTAGGTTACCACTTTAAAATAATGTTCAAATATATCGAAAAAACATTATATCAAAGTATTCATCCTGTTGACATTAAAATTAAAAAATCACATTTCTATGTTTGACAGCGGAATAAATTCAATATATAAAATATTTTTAAAGTAATCTTTGAAATCTTGAACTTATTTTTGAAAATCCCTCATACAAACTTAATAAATAAATACAGAAGTATTGATCATTATTTGATCAATGTACACAAATGTACAGAATGAATTCGAATCATTTTCACTTTAAAGTCAATAATATATACAATTGAAAAATAATTTACTTGTGTATTTTTGATAATGGATTTTTTACTGATATATTTATTTTATAGAATTGACATTAATAATTCTTGTAACACAATGATCAATATTGACTAAAAATTGTTAAAATGATCATAAATGATTTGATAAAAAATCTTGATAAATTATTTTTAAAATATGTAATAATAATATAATAAAATAATAATAATAATAATAATAAAAAATAATAATATGGTAGATTATAGAGTTTTTCATCCCAGGTTCGTAATTTTTTGGTCAGTGATTCTTAAAACATATTGTCTGATGTTAGTATTTTGAATAACTCTTTATCTGTTAATTAGTACTTGATATTTCTTTTTAATGTTTGATTTCAATAACTCAAATTGATCACACTAAAAAACGGTACAGTTCCTCTTATTCTGTTTAAAGAATTGTAATTTGAACCACAGCAAGAGTGTTATCAACAATTTAGGAGAATCTTGTTGATACTCATATTTTTGAATGAATTTTTTATGGATATTCAATGAACAACATTCATTTCTTGTTTTATAATATCTTCAGATCAAAAATTGATTATTTTGAAATATTTTTCTTTTCGAACCTTTGAAATTTGTTTACATAACAGATATTATAATTGATTAACCATACACAGGATTTTTGAAACTTTCAAGCTTTGAACTATTAACGATGAATTATTCTCACAGTAAGGATATGCTTAAGTGTTAGATTAGTATTAGAATAAACTTAAAATTTTAATTGTAAAACTGTAATTTAAAATTTTCTTAAACTAATTCAGTATGTATTACATTGGTTTTTGTCATAACTTTGTCGAAATAACATGAAATGTCTAATAAGATTTTTTCAACTTCGACTACAGGGAATTCGAAAAATACTTTATTATTACATATTAATATTTATTGGAAACAATTTATAAAATATATTATTAACCCTTTCGCTGCTCCACACGTATATATTCGCAAAAAAAACTTGTGTATCATACGCTCCCGACGAATATT
>JBBMKC010211861.1:0-12975 GCA_037834085.1 Bipalium vagum | reverse complement strand
ATTTTTGACTGAAATGTTCATATTAAATTCTGTTCATATTAAACAGGGTTCATATTGAACAGGGTTGACTGTATTTACTAATCTTAATTTCTGAATTTTTTATATAATATAAACATTTTGTACTCGATTCAATTTTTTAAATTTAATTTTAGTATTTTTTAATATTAATTTATTTAAAAAATGTCCACCGATTTTAACAATATAAAAAACATAAGAAGAATACTAAGACAATTTCAATTACCAAGCTTTCTGTCCCTAGTATTTATTTATATTAAAAATATATATTTAATTTTTGATATTCTTGAAATTTTATTACCTGTATAATTTTGTCAAGGCAAAAATGTACATATTTTTTTATAGGTCTTTATATAATTATTGATTTATTATGATTTATTATTGATTTATTATTGATTTTTGATTCTATTATCTCAGTTTATTTTCAAATTTTAAATCCATGGTATATAAAAATGGGATTATATTAAATTATTAAAAAAATTAAATACTTAAATTAAATATTTTTCGATGTTATTTATATAATTTTACCTCTACTTGATCTTAATATTCTTTTGATAAAACTCCAAAATATCTCAATATTTTGGATTTGGATTTTAGCATTCAAGGGGTTTACAAAATTTTTTGATTTATTTACCTAAAATTGAAATTATTTGATTGATAATTTTAATATATTTACTTGAAAATGTCGGAGGTCCCATATCAGACAAAGGATTAGATAAGTTTTCATAGACCTCAACGGTTGCTTATAATAATGATTCCTTTTAATATACGGTCTTTTATTATGGAACATAAATATCACTAAATATTGATTTTATTGTCTTTTATCCCGGTAAATACTCACTTATACAGAATTATTAAAAAAGGTTTCATTCAAATTTATAAGAATTGGTTATATTTTTATTGATGTAATGATAATATTATAAAGTTACGTGCACTTCATTCAAAAAAAGTAATTTTTTAAAATTTTAATGAAAGTTGATGTTTGCAATGTGACTCTCTGACTTGTAGCATTTTCTCCTTTAGCATCTTATGAAAATGGACCAATATTTCATCAATATGAATTTGAATCATGTATCTACAGGTCACATAGGAAAATCCTATCATAATTCTTCTCATTCAGTTTCTCAGATTCCATTTCAAAGTCGAACTAGTAATAGATAAATTTGATGATCTTGAGTTAATTTTGTCTTCTTGATCATGTAGGTGTTCAGAAGCCCGTAACAACCTTTGATGAATCTTTAATAAAACCGTCAATGTTCTCTATATTGAATGGATCCAGCGATAACGGGGATATCTCTAGTAGCAGACCTACGAATTTCAGTTCACTCGATATTGCTTTTGATGATGTTTGTCATCAATTAACGAATACCGACAACTTAGTTGTAAAACGAGTTCAAAAAAATCTAATAGAATACGTAAAATAATTTATTTTTTGACCCAAGTGCATTTTCTATCAATAACTTGAATCCAGGTCAAATCAAGACAGTCTCAATATCGCCATTTTTTGCCGAAAAGATTATTTTCTGACCTGGTTATTTTTAAGATTTTTTATCAAGCTTTTTGATGACATTATTTATTAAAAATAAACATGGACTTTGACTTCGTGATCATTTACAGGATTTATTGAACAATAATTTTCTGATAATATTGAGATTCATTTTTGACAAATTTTTAACTTGATTAAGATTCGTTTATGAGTAATAAAGATTTTTGCTCGAGATTTCATGTCGATAATGTCGTCAAGAAATCACTGATATATTTTCTTCTTCGTTTAATCTATTGAATTGAGTTTTTGAGTTCAAGTTTTTGATCAGATCTATGTTTATGTATTATTTCATTTAAAATTTCAAAACTTAAATCAATTAGTTTTCGTCATATTTCAGGTAATTCGTAAATTATATCACGTGTTTCATTTTCAAAGTTTTAATGATCCAAATTTCTGAATGATTTACATAACAAGTGCTTTTGAATCTTATTATTCGATACTTTGTTATCTTCATAATAGTTTTTATTCGAGGTTAGCATAAATTTTCTTTTTCACTTAGAATAACTTTTTGAACGTTTATTTTACCAATATGTTATTTTTAATATTATGTGGAGTAAAAAGTTTTCATATTTTATAAAAACATTAAATTGAATATTATTAACTTTTAATGTTTTATTTTAAAAGTATAAAATAAAGCTTTGTTTAAATATTCTGAAATTGTACCAAATGTTTCCTTGATTTTGATAGTTGAATTTTCTGTTATCAAATAAAATGTTTTTTATAACAATTCTTAAAAATTTAAAATTATTGATATATTTGTAAGTTTTGTTTAAATAAGCATAATGGATTTAATTAAATTTATAATTAGAGTAAAATTAATAGAGAAAAAGGTTTATGTCGAAGCCTGATCTGTCATTATTAGAAAAGGTGATTTACAATTGCTGGTAGCACAAGGACTAGTTGTTATATTGAAGGCGAATGTTTGATTGCCTATAACATAATCTCAGATTGTCTCAAAAATTTTCAAAATGAAGATACTAGTCTCGAAAAGTGTCTTAAAGAATCAATTTGAGAATCAAGTAATCATCATTGTTTCGTGGAATTAGGAAGGTGTATTCATATTGAGTCTGTACCACATGGTTGTTCTGTGAGTTATGAGAATTTATTTCAATACCTTCACAAAGTCAATGAAATTTTTAAAAAGAAAATATCCAAGTTTAGTCAATAGAAAGCGTTCTACTTTATGAGCATTGCAATACACCGTGGAAGTTTAACAAAAATTAATTTACGATACTTGATTGGATTGAACTCTTATTTCATCGTTCTTATAGTCCAGATATGTTATTCTCAAATTTTGCTCGATAGGACACGCTTTATTGGTTGTCAATCTTAAAGAACTAGAGAAATTTTGCAAAACGTTCTTTACTTCACAGTCTAAAGAATGTTACAGTGAATAAATATTTTTAAAACATGTGGAAATGTGACAGAATGTTGTGCATAATAATGGTTCTTATTTTTAAAAATAAATTATTTTTCATTGTTTTTTTTACATTATAGTTTGTGAATCTTGAATACAGAGAAACTTTTGATACATCCAAAAAAAAACTTTTGAAATTTTTCGATGGTGAAATAACTCTGCATAAAATGGAAAAATATTATCGATGTATCTGATTTAAATAAATAATTCATTTTACTTTTCTATTCAATTTAAATGTTATATGGGAACACTTCTCCACCGAATAATTAATTTTTGAAATATTATTATATATAATTATTAGTTAAATTAAAAATAAAAATCTTATTATTTTTTATTAAAATAATCACAAAAAGTAAATATTTTTGATGTGGTCTTATTCTTAAAAATAATTCTCATGGTTCTGGTTTTTATTGAAAATAAATAATCATTTTAAGAATTAATCATTGAAATTATGACCCCATAGACAATATGCGTTCTAAAAAATTGGTTTTTGTATTCAATTTTAACTATTTCTTATAATTTATTAAGAATGAATTAATGAAAAGTCGGAAATTTCAATTTTCAGTTATTTTCACAGAATAATAATTACAAATTCACAAAGTTTTTAATCGAATTGACTTTTTAGACCTCGTTTTTGGTAAATGCTTCTTTAAGACAATTTCCATAATAAAAACGAATATTCAGCAAATAGAATAAATTAACACTCGTAATATTGTCGAATTTAACAATTTTATTGAAATTCCTAAATAATTAAGTTTGGTAGAAATGTTTGTAGAGAATAATGAATTATATTTGATTGATGAATTTGTTTATAATTCTTCAATTTTTTATTTTGTTAATTAATTTACAAATAAATAAACTAGATAAAATTAACGTCTTCAATAATTAGGTATTTTCTGTTTGATTTGCATATTTTCTGATCTTCAAAAGCTCAGTAAAACATTTTTAAAATCGAAAAATTTTATTTCTTTTCAACTTATCTAAAATTATTAACAGCCTCTTATATAAATTTGATTTTTCTAGATTAATGTCACTGTAATTTAGACATGATGTAGGTTACATAATCTCAGTGAAAAAACGTAGAGAAAATTAATTGATTCTTTATTTTTTATTAGTAATATTATTCTTTCAGTTTTAATTACATTTCACGTTCAAAGATTTTGCGTCTCTTGACATCTGTTATCATTTTTCTCGTTTTCATAAATGAACGATGATTCTCCATTGATATATTTATTTATATCATTATACAGATATTAAACATTGAAAGTTAAACTTAGTATAAAAAGATCTCTTAATTGCAATTTATTTATCAGTGAAAATTTTGAGTTATTTTTGTTTTGATAAAGATTATTGTTATCTTCTTTCGTGTGCTCTGAAAGAAGATCATGGAATTATCTAAGACTAGAATGGTCAATGACGGTGATCATTCAGGGTCAGTCACAAATAAAATCCTTGTTGGTTTATGTCATTCAAATTGATAAAATCAAATTTCCTCATTCAGGTGACTGCCGGAGGTAAAAATTCGATAATTCAATTGAAATGTTTGTTTTTCCTTCATATTTCTGAAAATTTTCAGCTTTTTTAACGTTTTCCTGATATTGAATTTTTAGGATTAAACAAAATAAATTCTTACGCATAAATTTTAAATTGATTTTCTAATTCCTGTTCACTAATGGATCGTACATTTAATTGAGAATATTTGCCTTCATATTAGCCACACTGGTATCCAATATCTGGGAAGGCAACATCATTATATTTATAGGTGAATTTAGTTGCTCTAATTAATTTTATTCTACCTTGCTTGTCCTGAATTCAGATTTTCTACCAAAATAGCCTTTTCTAGTGGATTAAATTACTCTTCAATTCTCTTCATATTTTATATTTATTAGTTTATTTAGTGTTTTCTTTCATTTTCCTGTTAATGTGTTCTTACACTTTCCAATAATGTATTTTTATTTCAATTGGGAATTGTGAAAATAATAATGGAATTTGTTGGATTTCCTGTAGAAAAAAAGATTATTTTAGAAGAAAAAAATGCAGAAAAATTGGTTATTATTGAATTTAATTATTATAATTATAATTATATATTGGAAAATAATTAATGATTTTGAGTTCTTGGTTGCGGGTTTTCAATTAAAAATTTCTATTAAAAAACTATAAAATTTTTGAAGGAAAGGTTTGTCTTATTTAACATTTTATTGTTACTTATTTGGAATTATTTTAAATTTTAGAAATAATAAATTTCATTTATAATAATATGTATAAAATCTGCAAATTTAAAATGACAAGAGTTTTTAGGACGATTTAAAACCAGATGAAAATAGATCTAAGCGCCACAAGTCTACAGAATCCATTTCTATTGAAGTAATCATAGTTGATTTCCAAAATGCTTTAAATAAGTTTAGGAAGATTGCAACATATTGGAACAAATAGATGATTATGATCTTCCTGGTTCATTGTTACATAACAATATTACAGACGAAAATAAAATATTACATTTAGACTTAAATTTGGGTATTAAATAAGTTATATGTTTTAAATCAAGGGCTTTAAATTTCTAAGGGGATACAAACAAAGATGTATTTAATCTGAAAGACGAATTAGAACTTTTGGAATCAGAATTTCATATCACAAAGATTGAAGATCAGGAAATGTCTAAAGATTGGATTTGCTATGAAACAGATTGGAAAGGCAGTCAGTTTTACTCATTCCTCTATGAATGCAAGGTAGAAATTTTTAAAAAGGATGAATTCGATTGTTAATTGAATATGAAATAGAGTTTACCATCAATCGTGCCTCCGATAGTCATAAGAGTGTCTGAGGATTATGAAGAAAGCGGATATACAGACTGGAATCTAAATCTAGATCTATACCCAGTTCAATTTGACGACTTTCTGACTGTTGTCGCAAACAATCTGAACAGTAATTTCAACGAAGCTCATCGTAATTATCAGTGGTCTGGAATATCAGTTTTATGTGTGATAGATCTTTATGTAAGTATCCATTTATATTTTTGCTTTAATAAATGATAAATTTCTTTCACTGAAATATGATTTTAAAAATTATTAATAACAGAAATAATTTGTTTTTATTATTATTTTATTTATTCATATATTAATATTCAGAAATGTTTTGAAACACTGGTTTTATTTAATGTTTATAATCAATATTAATCAGGAAATTATTCATTGTATAACATTTTGGTTGTAGTTTGTAAACATAATTTATTTCCTAATTTTTAATAAGATATATTTCTGATACACTTACACTATTTGTCTGTAATCACTCATGATTTTGGAGTCCATTATACCCAAGTCAAAAAATATGGGTTTCAAACAAACAAAAAAATCCTTTGAATTAAAATTAGTTCCTTATGTATTAATTAAATCTACTATATTTGTATTTACTACATTATTATTATACATTGTACTTTGTATATACTATATTATCGCAGCTTATGAAGGGTTTGCGAATAATGAATTTAAACTTTTTCAAAATTTAAAGCAGTTTATTTTCTCTGCAAGATCTAGATCGCACAGGAAGACTATCATTGATGAACATTTATTGACCTTAATTCTAAAAAGGCAATGTAAAACATTATGTGAGATATTGAATGTCAAAAATAGATTAGATATTTGCGGTTATTCATTTGGTGAAACCGGGATTTATTTCTTTTTATTGCGGTAGCTCATAAATTGACAGAAAAATCATTATCATATTTCTCTTTGTAAGTTGCTATTAAAGAAGGTTTGAGGAAAATCAATTCTTCAAATATATAATAACCGGTATAGAAGATGGATATATTTGAAAATATTTAACTCCAAAAAAATTCTATGGTAGGCCAACCTTAAACAAGTTTGTATTTCAAAAAAAGTGTTGCTTTAAGTTGAATTGGAAATTTTATATAGTCGAAGGTTTATAATTGTCAACTACACTAACTGAAGAGTCTAGTGGTTAAAATACGTCCAAAAGTACCTAATGAAGAAGGAATAGTATTTCATCAAAAATATCAGGCCCAATGCTTGAATTGGGTGTTCTAAATCATCATGAATATTCTGCTGATATTGATTTTTCAGACTTTCACCTTTTCAGCTTTTTTGCAGAATAATTTAGATGGATAATTTTTTTGGTCATAAAATTATGGAAGGTCGCTTGGAATATTTATCCAATGAACATCATGCATGATTCTTTACTGATCTCATTATGAAACTTCCCATTCGATGGAGGCATTATCTAACACGTATATGTTGCGTAATAAATTTACTTTTAAAACTAAAAATTTAATTCGATTTATATTTATTTGTTTTTATTTAAATGTTAAGATTTAAGTTTTGCTATTTCTTCTCTTTTATTTAAACTAA
This sequence comes from Bipalium vagum, assembly GCA_037834085.1. Taxonomy (NCBI): domain Eukaryota; kingdom Metazoa; phylum Platyhelminthes; order Tricladida; family Geoplanidae; genus Bipalium; species Bipalium vagum. Next base: position 5,636 of record JBBMKC010211861.1, on the reverse strand, counting down.
AATTGTATCGAATTTGCAGATTCTTCAGTGAATGAAATGTGAAATTTCCGGTAATATTACACTGAATTATTAACATAGGAGAGATGAGAGGTTAAATTTGTTTGTAGGAAAAAGTGGAAGGGGATATAAATAAATTTGTTTATCTGAGTAATTGAAGATAATTATTCCTTTGAAATCAAGCATGGATTTATGATACGATTGAATCGTAATTACGATAAATAAATTACGCATCGAATTGATTATTAAAATATCGTTGCGATCATTTATCAAGTTATTTATTTTCATGATCTCTATTTGTAACGTGAATGATATAATGAAGCTTATTTTGTAGACAGAGCAGCGTGTTGTTTTTTATTTAATATTGATGTTTCTTGATTCGAAACTATTTCAGGATTTTTATTTTTGTCCGAAAAATCAATGATATAATAATTATTCTAAAATTAGAACTGTTAATGAAAGAATTAAAACAAATTTCAGAATATAATTATATTTTAAAATATTTTTCTACCTGCTCTTGATATAATTTCAGATTGTTTTATTTTTAAAATTTATGAGTGAATTCGAGATTCTAATTTTCATTTCCCTGAAACCAACTGAATTTTCTCTATTTATAAATCTAAATATTATCATTATTACAGGATCTTAAAAAATTAAAAATAAATAAATTGTTTCATTAATTAATAATAATTTAAACAAAAATTATTAAGGTAAACACAACTGATATTTTCCGTGATTAAAATTTACAACTACACACTAAATATTTCGGAAAATTTAATGCTTTGTTTTCTGTTATCTCAATTCTATCAAAACTAATGGATAAAGTAAAGATAAGCCGTTGATAATTCTGGATACCTTTTCTGACTAATTATAATTGTAGAACTTTACAGTACTTTTTAAATAGATTTTTAGTATTATTAAAAATATTTTTTCAATTAAAACGGAGATTTAGTCATTAATAATAATATAATATATATAATTAATAATAATATAATAATAGATTTTAAGAAAATTGTTCGAGATAAGCCATTAACATTTTAAAATCTGGTTTTAAAATCATATAACATTCGTTTGTGTAGCTAAGGTAATTAATTGATAATAATGTATGAACCAGGTTAAATGTCGCAAAATCAAGTTATTAATATTTTTATCTATATAAGTTAAACGAGAACAACAAAAGATATTTAAGATCTACAGACAAGATTTATTATTTAACCATTCTTCGAAGTTTGATAGTTTTATTTTAAAGTTTATGAATAGATTCAAACCATGGTATTCCAAGACTCTTTCTGAAATTTCAATCCATTATCTTTTAAACTTTGCTATTTGAGACGGACTTTTTCTGGTTTTCTTCATTTTCTGCTTCCACAAAGACCTTTAATTGGACGATTTCGAGGTATATTTGGGCTGTTGTCTTTTTCTGAGACATATTCAATATTTTCTTCAACAAATTTTTTCTAAACAACTTTTGCATAGTGCTACCTTGCGAGATCAATCCAAAACAGGTAATCATGATTTTGTTTGTAATTGTTGATGAAGGGAATGAGAATCTTTCTAGTACACTCTTTCAAATAAATACTTGCGTTCATTGTGTCATAATAGATTTAAGGTCTAGAAACATCTTCATTTTGTGAAATTTCTTGCCATATTCCAATCTTACAGAATTTTCCTTGAGATTTAATTTTATGAATAGCATTTTTTATGGTCCTTTACTACGCTGTAATATTCATTTCCTGATACTTGGCTGGGATCAATTGGACAATGTGTCATCGTCCATTATTATAAATTTGCTTCCAAGGCTTGGCACAACAGTCTTCAACAACTTTTTGCACGCCTTTTGAGCTCTATTTGATTGATATTTTTGAGCAACTGTTTTCTTTCTTGTCACAATACTTAACTTCTTTTTAGCCCTGCACATTCTTATTTGTGAAATTTTCGTTGATCTGGTCAAATTTCTGGATTGAAAATTGATGAATTGTCCTATTGCCATTGCAAAGCCTGAAAAATTGATTACAGAGACCGCGATTTGTTATAATTGATTTAATATATTTGAATTAATTCAAGTTATTTACCAATTCAAGTTATTATCAAAGATTATACTGTTTTTATTTTGCGACTTTAAAACTGATTCATGCTTTATTAATGTTGGAAAAATAAATTTAAGGTATGATTTCGGAATACTACAGACAGGCTGCTTTATACCACAAAAACAAATTATTGATTGGTTTGAAAACAGTAAGTCATCACTAAAAGGTTTTAGGAAAATGACAAAAAATATAATCTAAATACAAAATGAATAACTCACTGTAACGTTATGACTCAAAGATTGTTTTTCTTTAATTTTTTTCTATGTAACTTTGAAAAAAGATGGTGGCATTGTCATGTTGAATAATGACATAGTAGATTTTTTCTGTCATAGTTATGATTTCTCGGTAAAAAATCAAAATATATGATGTGAGATAAATTGGAAATTAGTCGGGGAAGTAGCTCAGTGATCAGAGCAGTCCATGCGAATGTGGAAGGTCCCCGTAACTCAGATAAATTTTCAACTAACCTCTATTCAGAGGTAAATAAAATAATCAAATTTGTCTTCTGAGGCAATTTTATTTTGTATGCCTTAATTGGTAAAAGTAATAGAAAATAATTAATTTCTTCATAAGTAAAACATTACCTAAAACTTTTATTTCTGACGCGAAATTGAATGTTTATTTTTAGTTGAAGTGAATTTATATTTATCTACAGAAACGGTCGATTCTATCTGCTTTATCCATATATTCAAACCAGGCCGATATCAAATTCTGAAATACTCAGAGATCGAGAAAATGTAATCACAAGTGTCATCAATAAAATTGATAAGTCATGACTTCAGTTCTTTTCTGATTTTTGTTCACCAATTGTTCTAATGATCATGCTTAAATTGAAGATTTTATAAAACAATAAAGTTTTCATTTTTAAAAATCCTTTTACTATTTATTTTGTATTTAAAAAATTATTCTTAAGACTAAATTATCATCGTAATCTACTTTTTACTTTAGTAGACCTCAATAGATTTTAAATTTAAATTATTAATAATACTTTCTGTGGAATAAATCCGGAACTATTTTTTTCAAACTTTGATTTTATTTTTCCATCGTATATATCTATTTCAATTTCATTCTGACTATATCGTAGTCATCTCAATTTAACTGACTTTTATAATTAATATAAATATTGATGCTGAACTTTTCAATAAAAGTAATCAGAGAAAATTATTAGTCCTTGTTGATCATAAAGAAGTGATATATTTCAGATTATTTTTACGGAAATATTCACATTAAAACTTGAAAGATGTATACAAATTTTTGGTTTAAGTAATGTTAGCCTTTATATAACTTCTTTTTAATTGTGATATAATAACAGTATCTCTACAATACAAAATAAACGCAAATAGAAATTAATAAAGGTGACCGAGTAATTCATATACCAAAACCTACTTTTTGCAAATAAAAATTGCTTTTATTGAACATTTGTAACAATACATAATATACAAAGATTCTAATGCAGAATTCATAAAAGATATTAAAGTTCGATAAAAGGTTTTATACCGAGAAAATATGATTCAAGATGCTTAAATATTTTAATAGTTTTTAGGATTTAATTTAATATTTGTAAAATCAGATTTTCAAGGTTATGATTAGCTTTTTAGTAGCTAAATGTTATCTTTAAACCTAAATTCTTGATATAAATATTTTGGATTATGAAGACTTACCACCAAATCTTTTCCATTTTTTCTAATCTTAATAATTCATTTATTTTTTAAAATTTTTTAATGATTTGATTTAAAATTTGAAGTATTTTTATATAATTTCGCATTTCTTCTAATATATAATCATTTTCAGATTTTTCATTCTAACATTGAATTTAAACTTTGTTAATTCAATATCATTTTCAAAATTTTTGTAATTTTAAAATATTCTTTCTCCTAATCTATTAATTAGAAATCCTGTTTTATTTCTTTATAAAATATTTCCTAAAACTGTTTTGAATTGAATTTAAATTTATAAAAAATTATTAAAATGCTAAAAGTATTTTTATAAAATGAAAATACTATTTGTTTTTTATAATTAATAAAATGTTGGATAAATATTTTTGTAAAGTTATTAATAAAAATATTTCACAATATAATAAATATAAATAGTTTTAATACATTGGAATCTGTGTAAATTGGCCACTCATGGTTTCATATATCTGGTCAATGTAATCAATGTTTTCTTTATTTGTTACTAATTTTTAAATAATTATCTAAAAAAAATTTGTTTTAAAAAAATAGAAAATTCTAATTAAAAATACAATAAATAAAGAAAACTAAAACATAATGGAATGAAATAAATTTTAATTTGAAAAAGTATGATTTTTGGTTTGCTTGCCAGCATTTCTGAGTTCACCAGTTACCAGTTCTTCTAATTCTCATTGTATCCATAACAGCGATTTTAAGAGTCTTCAATCAGCAGTAGCAGCAGCCTAGTAAATAACTGCTTTTAAAGTATTTATTGCTTCTGAAAACCAAGAAATAGAAAGCTTTACTATAGCATAGTTATTTCCTCTAATGATAATTTATCTTCATCTATTCTGAAACCAATAGATACTGTAAGATTTTCTCAACAGTATTTTGGCAGTCTCCATGAATTTAAGAACCACTTTCTTCAAACTTTGTAATGAAAAGATCTAAAAATATCTTTTTTCCAGAAAATTCAATTGATGAAATGTTAGAATTTTAAAAAAAATCTTATACAGAAGGTTATTATGAATCAAAACAATTGAGTATTTCAAAGATAAATAAAATCATGATTGATTGTAATATTGTGGTTATAATGATAGAAAACAATTTTTCAGTATTGAATCGTGATCCAATAGGATAAAAAATCATTGATAGACCAAAATTCCAAATTTATTGTCCTTTAATTACAAACAATAATAATGAAAAAAAATTAAGATATTTGATTAAAACAAAGAATTAGTAAATTTTAATGCAGAAGAAATCAGTTTTACTATATAATTGAAGGTTTGTGTAAAAGAAGTTTTTAAAAAATGGAAAATACAAGTTGTTAGAATCTATGGTAACTCTTTGTGATAATGAAATAAAATTTATTCCCCAACCTAACTTACCATAAAATTTTAGAATGATAATTATTGGTTCTTCTGGAACAGGGAAAACAAGTTAATTATACAATTTTTTTTACAAAAAAACTATATAAATTATGTTGGGATCCATAGAAAAAGAGGTCCCAGCACCAACCAGCAACAATTCTAAACCAAAAGAACAAGAGCTTATGGAGGCTGATTCTCCAAAGCTCATCATCGACAATTAATAAACATTTTAATCACATTTAATTTTATTTTTATTGTGCATGAAAAAGCCGTGTTGGGCTTACTGTCTTTTATAATAATGACCATGTTATGTTATTTTATATTATATATTTTATATTTTATGAAAATTAATAACATTTAAAGTGTAAAGTTGTTTTTAAGTAATATAAATAAATAAAATAATAATAATAATAATATAAATTGTGGGTTGAAGTTAAAATTAGCAAAATGAATCATAATGAATAATATTAAAAATAGAAAATAAAACTTACTAAATATACATTAATATGGAA
>JBBMKC010211850.1:0-12975 GCA_037834085.1 Bipalium vagum | reverse complement strand
ATTATTATTATTATTATTATTATTATTATTATTATTATTATTATTATTATTATTATTATATATTATTATTATTATTATTATTAATAATTACAACTCACCTTGGCGAAAGACAAGTTTGTGATGAACAGAAGACCCCGGCAATTGCGAGAGATAAAAGCTGAGACGATTGGAATCAGTTTGAACTTGGTGAAGTACGATATTGAGCACGAAATGTGAACAAAGGGACCCTTGTGTTAAACATTTTTTAAATAATTAATTTCATAATTGAAAAAAGTTCACTTCCTTTCCCACGGGAAAGCCGGACAAAATAGCCAGTCCCAGCCCGGTGATCTTGGTCAATAATGCCTTGCAGGAGAGATAGTCCTTCATACGGGGACTTTCCCAATTGTCCAAGAACAATTTCATCTCCGGAATTCCGGAGCCGCGGACTGTGGGGTGCAGAACGTGAACGATCGCAGTCGACAAACACATAAACACAATTGATGTGACGTATCGAAACGAGCCAATTTTCTCCAGTCCTAAAAAACATTAGGTAAACAATAGATCAGTATGCAACAACGAACTTTCCAATGACATCTTCATCAAATGATCAAAATTGCTGCTCATAACTGCCACAATCAGGGCCAGAAAAATGCAGATGAACAACGGTGTGATTTCGTCGAAAATTCGAAGAAAGAATTTGACAAGGCAATTTTGTATACCTTAGCAGAAAGAATATTTATTTATCAAATAAGAATAAATTTGAGCACATTCGATTTTGGTGATCTCCAGATCGTTGTCATCTATTGAATCGAAGTTGTCATCGTTGATTTTCATTTCTTTTTTCGATAATATGATTTAATTACGAGAAAAATGTGTCAACTTTCAAATTCAAAAATGTTGTGTTTACTATATTATTAAAAGACAAATTTAAAATGTATTCTCATTTCTCAATAATAATTATTATAATATAACGTATTATTACAAAAATTGAAAATGAAACGTCAACATAAAATGAATGTCATTTTTTTGGCAAAATTTTAAATAATTGAGAAAAATTTACTGCTTATCAGGTTTTAAATTTCAATTATTTTTCTTTTTACAATTGACCTCTGAAATTTTTTGTGACCCATAAATGCTTATAAGATAGATATTTGAAATGATAAGAAAATGGCAACTAGTTTAAATTAAAAGAGATATTTTAAAATATATAAAATAAAAATATTTTTTAAAATAATATAATATATCTTCCGTCAAATGTTAAGTACTTTATTGATATAACATTTGTTTTAAAAAATTCACACTTAATCATTTTTACCATATTTATATAAAGTTTATTCTCTATAAAGTTTTATTATGAATATAAATAAAATATTTTTTTCGATAAAACTCGAACTCAATCAGGTTCACTCAGAAACCCCTTAACAGCATAGGACCCGTCGTAAGCTCATGTCGTATAGAGGGCATAAATGGCTATACAAACTTGGAATCTTTCGGAATTATGCAGATAATGGAGTTTTCTAAATCTTCCGACAATGATACCTTTAAAATCTTCTGACAATTATCCAATTTTACTTAATCTCCCTTTTGTGACCTTAATAATTATTAACAATTATAAATAATTTAGATCCTTTTGCATCCTATATCATAAAATTTTTATCAGGGTTAACAGGGATAATTTTTACCCAACAAAAAACTAAACTATAAAACGATAGACATATCTCATTGAAACAAGTCTCCTTTAATGTAATGTTAATTTGTCATTTAGAGAATATGATCGAGTAGAGAATATTTGTCTTCAATGATAAAACGAATAATTTCATTTCTTGATTACATAAATATTTTATATAGTGTAATCTTTTGCCTAACAAAATCTTCAAATAATGAACATGAAAAATTCCATAGAGTTGAGAATCAAAAATAATAAAAATGTTTATTTTATTGGACAAAAATTAACGAAATCAATAATGTTTCTTGATATTTTAAAAATTATGGAATTATTGAAAGAATACTGTTGATAAATGATTGTAAATTCAGTATTTATCTTATGAATTAGACTAATATTTAAGAAAAACTTTAATTTAATCCTTTTTACTACTTTCCATAATCGAAATATATAACTTCAGCTCGATCTTCACTAACTCCTCAATTTTTTCATAGCGTGTTTGTTTTACTTAAACTGTTACAAAAATCTAAACTCGATTGAATCAAAACAACCACAAAAAACTTACACTTAAAAAATTTACAATAAAACTAATCACATAAATCTGTAAATCACTAAAATAGTAAAGAATCGAATATCAAAAAAATGTCGGAATGTAAATAGAATAAAAAATGTTAGTAAGATGATTAATTGAAATTCAAAATTACACTAAAGAATCAAGTATCAATTAAATCAAAATGTCGAAATGTCAATTTAATAAAATAATAATAAGATAATTAAATTAAAACCCATAAAAAACAAAACAATAAAATCTCTCTCACCTTGAGCGCCAATGGGTTACCGTTCGTCATCTAGGTCCTGTTCGGTTCTAAAGGGATTCTCAAGCTCGATGGGCCCCATTGTTAAATTCTGTTGCAATGTAATCATCAACAAAATAATTACTGGAAGAAAAATCTTCAGATTTGTTGAATAATCGGTTCGGATAGACCAATCGTAAACCAATCTAAACCTTTAGAAGGCTTTTTCCATTAATCAATCCTTATTAATTTTAATATTTCTACTACGAAGTAAAATTATCCTTTTTAAAATTTTTTTGATGCTTATTAATACTTAATTTAAGATTTTTAATTTGATAAATAATTATTAGATATTTTTTAAATTAATTTTTTTCAGTAATCTCATCTTTCATTACAACTTTTAATGGAAATTCTAAATTTAATATTTATTGATTCAAAATTATTAGTTGTATTATTTTCATATGTAGAGAAAAATTCTAAAAGTAAATGAGTTTTTGTTATTTTAAACATAAAAATTTTTAGAATTTAATTTTAGAAAAATATTTAGTTTTTTCAGAGGGGTCACAATATAAACTATTTCTTTTTTATCAATCTTAATTTCGTTCTTGATTAATATATGTAATAATTCTTTTTATTTCAGATTTACCTTATTTGTCATATTCTTAACTATTTAAAAGTGCATCTCTTAAATCTTTTCCAAAATATGGTTCGAAATAAAGTCCTGCTCCAGGTTTTACCTCAGTTTTAAAAATTTCCATTTCTAACTTCTTTTTATCTTTTTTGTGCTTCTTTTACCTTTTGTACGGCTACTGCAACTCCATCCACCGTAATATTTTCGAATGTATTAATTTTTTTCTGCTAACTTCGTTGGATAATCCAAAGGAATTGACAACTTTGCTGAATTAGCCGACAGCTCTGAAAATTGCATTAGATTTTTACATATTTCATTAGGAGATTTACAAATTGATCTATGAATTTTATTGTCATAAAATATAATTTAATAAATATAAATTATAGCAGTATGGATTTATCCATTCTTCAGAGGTTTCCAATTCTCATCCTCAAAAATATCCACCAATATATTGGACAGTATTTCCAAATTTTTCACAATTTATTTCACAAAAAATTGGAATTAGGGACTCATTTTCATCAACTTTTTTTTTCGAGTAACGGAAAATTGGACATGTTACCTATTTAAACTCTTTGATACCAGATATGTAGCTTTTCTTTAAAAGCACTTAGTCTTTCAGAACATTTAGATATGTATATATTTTTTCATTCTAGAAAAATACTAAGGTCATTCATCCCGTTGAAAATGTCACATAATAAGTTAGGTTTTGGTTAATTTTTTTACTTCATTTTCCTGAGAAGATCATAGTCATGTTCTTGTTCCACAGGACTTCCATGGAGTAAAGCAAACATGAATGCTCGTTTCCAAAATATTGACAAAGCGAATTGAAGAGACAGTGGTGCAGAGCACGACGCCTAATCTCAATAGAAGTATAAAGGACATTTTTCAATTTTGATGGAAGATCTTAAGATGCTAAAGCATGGCTATGTAGAAAACCTTTTAAAATCGGGATATCTTGTTCTATTTAAGCAAAAACCCTTATGTATTTTTTTCTCTGATCTTTTTGTGTTATTAAGACTTAAATGAAACATCTTTTTGTAAGAAGAGATGAGATAATTTATTACTGTTTTAAAATTCGCTTAACTCTAATATAATTATCTTAAATGTTTTGATAAATATTTGTTTTAATAATCCCTTTTTAGTGCCAAATATGACCCTAAAATATGAGTTTAGTTTTATTTTAAAACACATTTGTCCGGATCAGACATCGTCCGTCTTATATAATAATCCAACCAAAAAATTCAATGGTTATCTACAAATGAGCCGTTCCTTTCTTGTTCTAAATCATAACTAATTGGAAAAAATCATGTCGATTTTAGAGATTTTTTCAAGTTTAAAATAGTAAAAATTTTAATTAAATTAAATTGAATTTTTTAAAGCGAGAGTTAAGAGTAAAAAATGAATTTAGAATTCTGTGAACAAAATTTGTATAGAATTTATGACTATCTTATGTATTATTACCTCTTCTCTGTCTCTCTTTCTTTTTCTCTTCCCTACTACTTTCACCTCTCTATTAATAAAAATTTAGGAAATATCCAAATGAGCGGGGAAGGCAGAAAAGCAAACTAACAAAGAAAAATCAATCAATAAAAAGAACAAAAGGAAGATAATGCACGACGCACATTTTCTTCGAAGGAGGATTTGTTTCAATATAAAAATATATTTTTGTGAAGAAAAGTAATTGTTAACTGTTCAAAATAGCCTAAAGTCTATTAAAATAAACTTATTAATAATTTGTTTTAATGTACCTAAATTTAATTTTAGAATAAATAAAGAAAGACTTTTTATTGATCTTATTTCAGCAATAACCATGACCATCTTTAACAATATATGAAGTAGTTGAAATACATTAACAATTATTACCGGAAACCCCTTTTGTTATTAGTCGTAGCAATCGAAATACATTTGCAAATATTATATGAAATATATTTTATCATATAAACTCAAGTTCGTCACCATTAACAAAGATGAGATGATACTAGACCATTGTGACAACGCACCTCATCTTTGAAATGTAATAGACTAATATTAAATCCTATGCGATCAATTAGCCAAAAATAATGACTGTGTCATGTGCTTTGTTCCAATGTTTTGTTCCAAAAGAGAGCTTTTGGTTCAGCCAAGGCTTCCTATTTCTCTGCCAATACTCTTTACCAAAATTTTTGTAGACTTCAACAATAACTTTCTCTTTTTCTGTCATTTTGTTATTTTTGACAATTTCTTTATTAAAAAAACCTTTTTATTTATAAAAAGGTCACGCAGTTAATGTAAAACCCTATTCGAAATAACAAATACAATATTCTTCTCGTCAGTTTGAAATGGGTGCAAAAGTATTTGAATTATTTAAACAAATATTATTTTAAATTGATATATTTATATAATACATAAACCAAAATTAGCATAACAGATATTGATATCTTGGGACATCATATAAAAATTTAAAAATAGGATATTTTTTAAAATTATATTTAAACATTTTTAAGGGAGCAGGAAAAAAATGGTGTCGCATTTCATAATTTATAAACATGCATTATAAATTAATCTAATACAGAACGATGGAAACTAATTCAAACAATCAATATTGTTAGTTTTGAAGAGATTAAAAACAAAGCGTTTTACTTATATATATATTACATGGAAAGTATAACTTTCATTGCAAGAAGCATGTAAAGGTATCTATCACAATATTCTCCGAGTTTCTATAACCATTGATTATTTTGATGTTTTTTGGCCAATAAAATATAAACAGTTTTATTTTATTTATATCTCAGCTCCATGGGAATTTATCATTTCATTATTAAAGAATTTGATAGGAAAAAATTAAATTTCAAAAATATATGAAAGCGGTTCTGAAATGAAATTATTCGTTTTATCACTGCTCGTAGGATACGGTCTCGGATCATCGGGTACAATTTTGAAAATTTATTTCATAAGATTTATTTTTATTTTTTTATTTTTATTTTATATTTTAACAGATACGGTTATTTCTACGAATAGAACTACAAATGCATCTAACAACTATGGAATTGATTCTTTCAAACATTTTAAAGCTGTCGATGGAATTAATAACGGGAATATGTACAAAGGTCTGTCATACTAAATATTAACTGGTTTTACTTATTTATCAAATTTATTTCTTATTTTCAGAATCCTGTTACCATAGTGTTGGGTTAAACAGTGTAAAATGGTGGTTGGTGGTTCTGGACTTCGTTTCCACCATAAGTAAAATCAGAATATATGGAAGGACGGACTGTTGCGGTACACTTTAATATTTGTTTAAAATCTTTAATACTTCTCAGAACATAGAAACAGCAATTTGACATTCTATGCCAGCTACGACAAAGAACTTGATTTCAATAAATCTTCAAAAAGGTTCTACAGAATTCGTTATTATCAGGGTCCACCGAAGAATCCTTATCAAACTATTGAGCTTTTCTTTTCAAGACTGGTTTATTTATTCTCCTGTGAATACTTCTTATTTCTTCATAATTTTAAGGTTACCAGAACGATTGCTGTAACAAAGAAATTTGAAGACGATGCAATTCAGATTTGTGAGTTTGAGGTATACGGTCATGCCTTAGAAAAGAAGAATTCTGCGTTTTGTAAGTCTTTGACATTAAAAGAAAGTTAGGTTAATATCATCTTTTGCAGATTCCAATAAACATGAACCGCTTGATTACGTTGGAAATGTTGAGAGTTTTGATATTACTAAAGGAAAGTCATTGGTTGAGTGTGGCATTTCCTGTCTCGAGGTCTCGAGATGTTTGTCGTTCTCTATTCAGAAAGAAGACGAATGTCATCTATTTGATCATGGTGGAGGAATGTTCTTCAACCATTTTCAGTAAATAATAAGGCAACATTATCTTTAAAGAAACTTGTTTTAATTGGATATATTCCAAACTTTTCATTTTTCGTTTTTTGTCTTGTTTTCATGTTTTCATGTTTTCTTTAATACGTTCCGCTTTTTTCATTTCAATAAATAATGTTCATCTTTTATATAAAAATTTATTTTAAATTCATTCTCCAATATTTACGAACTGTATATACAAATGTATGGTAACAATTATTATCGATGCCTATGGAAAGAAATAAAGAGTGTGGAAAGAAACATTCAACATAGCTTTCCAAGCCTTGAAAGAAGCCTTAACAAAAACAAATAACAAACCATTCCATAAACTAAAAAAACATTATTCTTAAATAATGATGCCAGTTTGAGGCAGTTGGAACTGGATTGTCACGACATTTATTAAAGTAAAAAAGGCAAATAACATACCAATTTCAGACTTCAATTTCAACCACCAGACTGGATATAGAGTTTAAATACAGAAACAGAATAGAGCACACGAATGCAGACATGTTAAAAGAGAAGGAACTTCGGTTCATGCTATTAGTGCGTGATGGTCCATAAATGAAGTACTTAAAGATACAGAATATAAACGGCATAATAATGAAGATGAAATCAGTCAAATTAAAGAACATACTGAAAATGCAACAAAAACAATCTCCATTTAAAATATGTTAGTCAAAAAATGGATGGATTACAAGAAAGGTCACTAGTCGAATTTCTGAAATAAATGTGAGATATATTGAAAATTAGTCGGGGAATGTAGCTCAGCGGTCAGACAGTGCATGCACATATATATAAATAAATAAATATAAATAAATATATAAATAAATAAATAAATATAAGGTGTTTCATAATTAACATATCTTTTTTTATTTAAAAATTTACAACAGAATAAAAGAACACAAGTATTCTGAAATGGTTTTATTGCAATTAAAATGGTTGCGGATTAAATATGCAATAGCTTCTCAAGGTTTTTTCCGTTTCCATCATCATACGAAGTTATTCTTTATATGAAATTCCGAATTAAAGATTTTAGAAATTCAGGTTTGATATTTCAAAATCCTTTTGAATTTTTTCTTTCATTGTCAATAAATTGGTTGGTAAAGGATCAGGGTATATGTTCTTTTTCACAGCATTCCGAAACCAGATATTACATAGTGTGAGATCAGGGGCATGAATTTGGAAAATCTTTTCTAATTATTTGATAAGCACTAAAACTGAAAATTAGGTTTTTGTTGCAATAGCGATCTTGCTGCATGATCGCACGAATAGAACAATGCTTTTGTTTAAGCTGTAGATGAGGTGCCGAACAGTCATTTCCCTATCTCTCACCATTTACCGATACTGAATTTTCGTTCTATTCAAAGAAAAATGGTTCGTCGTCAAAAATTCGTCGTCTTTTGAAAAATATTCTCGGTCTTGGTATTCGGTCTTCCATAAAATACATCTACACGCCAAAATCTTTCAGATTTCAGTTGAATAGGCTTTCGAATGGCTAAATCTTGGAGATGTCCAATGTCATCAGAATTGTTGGTGAAGAAAATCTCGTTCCACACTTAATCAATTGCAAAGGAGACACAAGATATCCGTCAAATTTCAACTGAATGAAAATGGAATTTGCCTCAAAGTTTTCCAACAACTCAGTCCAGATTATAAAAATGAAGCACTTGTGAAACCAAAGGATGCCAAGTTGATTTCCAAAATCCTTCATTATCTAATTGATCATTCATGAAACTTCAACCAGAATAATCAATCAAGTGCTGGTCGCTTCGCGTCTTCAATTGGTCAATCATCCATCTCCACAAGACCTAACTATATTCAATGGCGAAATATCTATTTCTGCATGGTATTTCATACATAAAGCCAGATCCTATTCTATTCAAATCAATTCTCGACACGGATCACCATTCAGAGGATGCCGAAGATGTGATGAACCAGAGGAAACTCTATCGCATGTTCTCGTCGGCTGTGATCAGTCGAAAATATTTCAGAACCTTCGTCACAATACAATCCAAGACTATCTCGCGAAACAGATCAAATCAAACACATCGGCTAAAGTGTTTGTCAACGCAGAGAGTCAATATATCAACTCTACGCAACAAGTGGATCTTCAAATCTAATTCACAAATCAAAAACGTCTTCTTTTCATAGACGTCAAATGCCCTTATGACACCGAAAAAAACATTTTTTGGAATCATGAGAAAAATCTCCGACATTATGAAGATCTGCCCAACAAAACAAAAGAAGCCTTGCCACAATGGACAATCATGTGGGATACATTTGCCGTTGAATGCTTCGGATCATGGGAAACGCGGAACGACGAAATTCTCAAAAAACTGCAGTTCTCAAAACGCAAATCAGCAGAGATCGGAAAATTCTGCGTATCTTCGCATATCAAGTGGAGCGCAACGCAATGGAATTTTTATCGGAATGTCAGAAAGCTGATGATGACTCAATCTGAATTGAACAATATTGCCAATGATGAATCACAAAGCCATACAGACGACAATGATGACGTTGAAAATCTGACTAATTGTGATGAAGAACTAATCTAATATTAATATTAAAATGCCATACTAGGCTCACAGAAATGTGTAATTGATTTATTGTGAAAATACAATTTTGTTCGTTCGAATCCCGGTATCTCCGATTAATTTTGAACTAACAATGATATTGAGTGTTGTGAGCAACAAAGGTCATGTTATGCCACCGTATTTCTTTCCACATGGACTTAGAATTGATGCATCTGTTTATATCGAGTGTCTGGATACATATGTGAAGCCCTGGATTGAAGAAGTTGCCAACAGAAGGCCTTATGTGTTCCAACAAGACTCAACTTCCTGCCATAGAGCATTAAAAACACAAAAACGACAATGTCACTCCAAACCTATGGCCACCTAGCTCACCCGATTTAAATCCTTTGGACTATTTCGTATGGGTGGGAGACTCCCAGGCACAGAAAAAACAAAGTACAAATAAGCATTCTTGTGTGATCCGAACTCTAATTCTTTATCTGTGTATAAATCAAATTTTATTCTTTTAATGTAAAAATATGTACCGTATGCATGAAATATGCCATATGCATGTTATATATTAATTATTTCAAATCCCGGAAGGAAAAAAATAATATTTAATTCTAAAAACTTATTTATTAGTATAATTAATAAAATATACTTAATTATAATAAAGATTAATAAATAAACTTAATTATTATAAAAACATTTAATAAAGAAGGACAATTATAAATTTAGAAAAAGTAATAACAATTATTACTAATTATTACTAAAAAATAAAAATAATAACAAAATTTTTTTATGAATAAGAAAAAGAAATTATAAAAAATAAAAATAGTAAAATTAAGTTACTATAAATAAAAGGAGATAAGAAATAATAAATATAAATAACAATTATTTTTATTAATAAAGGACGCAAAAATTTATTATTAACTGCAACAGAATATAATATATACTCTTAGAAATTTGAATATAATATTACGGAATATAGAAGGATCGTATTTTAGAAATTTTTTTATACGTGACAAGTAACACTAATAACGTGTGACAGCCTAGAAGCAGCCTATAGCTAATTCCAGTATCAAATAACCCCTGTAATTTGTATAAAAGAAAAAGGACTTTTAAATAGAATGAGAATTGAAAATCATTCAAGAGAAAAACGGACAAAACAACCACAGGCAAAGACAGTTCTCGATATTCAAGTCATCAAATCCACAAGACAAGATAAGCCAATAGGATAAATATTCAACCAGAGGCCAAGAAAATTTCCACTCAAGGATCTCAAAATATTAACTGAGAATTAAAAAGTATTCGACGTTTCCGTGAATATCAATAATAACTGAGTAACTATTACTGTTGATAATAATTAAAAAGTTGATTATCCAAAAAGTTTGCAAATATATCTTATTAGTATACTAAGTTATGTTACCTTCCGCATATATCAAAATGCAGAGAGAAAGTATATTGACGGGCAGGTGGTTAGTATTTTCTCTTTTTCCTTCTCTTTTATATCGATCTTTATTAACATTCATTGCTTGCTTAATTTGCTATAATTATTTGTGGTTGATTTGGAAATTATTAATTTTTTAGGATAATTGTATGTAACGTGACCTAAGACTGACTCCTTAACAGATGTTTGTGAAATATAATATATAATACAAGTCACTGATCTAAACAAGTTTATTGATACGTTTTCTCTCAACTTGTACATCCAAAGATTTAAGTAGAACATAAACAGAAAAGATCCTTTTTATCTTGTGTTTTTGTTTTAGACTTTATAAAAAATTGTTTGTTTGATCCACGAGGTGTATTTAAATAAATGATCACGAGGACTACTTAACTTTATAACATAGCCTTTTTCATTTTAATTGAACCAATTTTGCACTTTAATTGAACACTTTTCAATTACATTTTTATTGAACAAGTTTTAAATATCGAAGAAAAAATCCCTAATAAAATAATTATTACACTTCGATATACATACATTAATATAAAAAGATAATTTATAAAAAATGTTAAATAAAATATTCACGATTTCTTCCCTTTGGTACAAATTCTCTCATTTGTATTTAATAGCCTCACATAGGAGAGATGTAGATAGATAAAATATTTTCGAGTCCGCTAACCATTTCTTGTGAATTATTCGACCTTGTTATTGCTGTATATTTAAATTTAAGGCTTGAAAAAACTCTTCAATTGGATTCAATTAAAATGAATATGAAATAAAACAATAAAACAATAATACAATAAAACCTTTGTGAAGGAAAGTAGTTTTCACTATATTTGTTGTAGATTGACTTGTTATCCATCACAATTACTTTGTTTTATCTCTGTTGAACAGTTGGTAATCTTTCCATAATAAACTTTGTCACATTGCTGAATTGTAAGTCCCTATTTTTAAACCATAGGCTATTATATTATTACACAGAAGTGACTTTTGAATTAGGAATGTTCACATAGCATTTTTGATTTAGCGATGAATATCCCCATCGAAGTGTTATAGCCAAATAGAACCCACTTTCGTCAAGAAAAACTAGATTAGAATCCCTGATATTGCAGATTGAATTACAGTATCGACCCTTGCATCGTTGTTTTGATTAGAATTCCTATTTATTGGAATATTTGTTATCAATTTTCTCGAATAACCACTTTTGGCTAAAGATAAAATGGGTTCGAATAATGAACAAAAGGATATGATAAAAAGTGACGAGAATTAATTTGATTTACACGGCCATATGTGGTTTTCATACTATTGGCTCGAATTCAGAAAAGAAAAGTTGGTTCAATAGCGGAACCATACCGGATCGGATGATTTTAATTTATATTATTACGTATTATGGTTGTTAACATTTTGAGGGTTTTCTTGTGAAAATTTAATCCTTTCCATTCCATCATTTTGTTAGGTTTAAAACGAAACAGATTTATTCAAAAACTGTTTCTGCATAAAGAGCTACAGAAAGTCATCAATATAGGAAGAATACTGTCAAACTTTTTGATAAAGGCAATGAGATTTATTGAAAATTCTGTCAGATTTGCACTGCATATATCACAAAATGCCCAAGAACTTAAAACAATCGATCATGAACTAAAACTGCTCAGAAAATTCTTACCTGTCAAGCTTAGAAATCATTATTTCACCTTCTTCCCAAAAAATCGGGTGAATAAATGTGTCGTCCAAGCTAAGTTGGCTAAGTGCTAATTTTGTGAAGGACTTCTTGAAATATCTGATTGGGTTGCCAGAAAGATTTAAAATTCTTAATCTTCATATGTAAAGGATGATAGAATATTCAATGAAATAGAAAAATAATCACCCCGAAGATTTATCAATATTTGGGATGAATGAAATATTGTTGTAAGACAAATCGGCCTCCTTCAGATTTTCACAGTGAAATAAGCTAAAAATAAAAGTTATATTTATAAATGAAGGTATCTATTAATATAATTCAGTTTGGGATCAAGATTATTCTAAAATTTAAATAATAATAATAATAATAATAATAATAATAATAATAATAATAATAATAATAATAATAATAATAAATAAT
>JBBMKC010211839.1:0-12976 GCA_037834085.1 Bipalium vagum | reverse complement strand
TATTGCTTTAATTACTTTTAACTATCATTTTTCAGACTACCTTTTATCAAGAAAGAAAACCACAGCGTCGTATAATATTATTAAGAAATGGTCTTCTTCTCTGGCTGTCGATGTAAATTATAATAACGAATTGCTTAAACGTTAGAATAGTTTTTCTTACTATTTTTGCATATATATGTGCAGATTCGTGCTATCACAGCTGCCAAACAAATTGTACTAAATGGTGGCTCATTGATCTCTGCAGAGTGAACGTTATTACCAACGTCAAAATAAGTAGTCGAATAGATTTGGGTATGAGACTTTAAAAGACGAACATTAATTCAATTTATTTAGAATGGTGAACAAGTTATCTTTCGTTTTATGCCAGTTATCGCAGTGAGCGCAACTTTTCTCTAACTACCTCGACGTTTTATTTCATAAAGTATTTTGATGGACCTCCTCCAATGGGAGAAATGATCACTCAGATTAATTTTGAGAGACTGGTACCTATCATTAGGCTTTTCACATTTGACACTTATTTTAAATTGCCAGGACTTTGGTTTTATCGAAATCTATTGAAGAAGAATCAATTGATTTATGTGAATTTGATGTTTTCGGATATTCCTTTCAAAAATCGATCAGGTGGAACTGTAGGTAAAGAGTAAAAAAATTAATAATTATACTTTGTTCTCTTTGTCAGTATTTCGAACCATTTAAGATGAGAAATCAAAAACCATGATATATTTTCAAGAAAACAGAGCCGTCTCTATCATGGAATGTGCAGTGAAATGTACTGTGTTTCGTGGTCATGGAGAAGAAATATGAGCTGTTTTCTTTATAATAATGGAGGAGGAGACTTTTTCCTGTGATTAGTCTGACATTAATTTGATAACTTTTGCAATTCTATTTGTACACGAATGCTGAAACAAAATTTAGGGTAAATGTAACATCCATTTTTTGTTATTTAGGTTACGATGTGAGTTGATTATTTTTTAGAAGATCGGAACAATTTACCTTTTATTTAGAATATCTGAACTCATGTCATAAATATGTGTGATCATTCTCATGAAAATAGATTTATTATTAAATTATTTAAGCATGAGTAGTATTGTATTGTATACAAGAGCTTCAAAATAGACTTCTTGAGCAGTGGGATTTGATTAATACTGAAGAGCTCGACAAACTGATTTTATCAATGCCAAACAGACTAAGTGAATGTGTGGCCAAGAAAGGTGACCATACTCATTACTAACTTTTATGTATAGATATGTATTTCATGTTTGTATTCATAATAATATTTTTTGATTTTAGGGTGCTTTTTACTTTTTTCCGTGAGTATAAATACATTTGATGGAATCACGTGAAAGTGTAGCGGGATCAACAAGGTTTACTGTTAGCAAGGTTAACATTTCTTTCAAATGCTAAAAAATTAAATTAAATATATTGTTAAAAGCCCATTATTTTTAACATTAATTTTGGCCTGTTAGTTGTGGCTAAAAAAGTCATTACAATCCAAAAAATAATTAATTCAAACTGTTTTCTGTTTTGTTCAATTTGCTATTAAAACAAATGAAATTATAAAACTTTTCACATATAAAATTTTCGCATTTAATTCGAATATAATGAGCTTTACATTTTATACTTGCTTTATTAAAAATGTTTAATTTACACTTTTATTTAATTATGAAAATCTATAAGGTCAATATATTTAAAATTAAATTAAAAAATTAAATATGTTACTCAGATATTTTTAGCTTCTCACAGCACCAATCAGAATTTTCCAGATAGACGGCGAAGAATTAACTAACGAAATAAAAAATATTTGATTCTATAAAGTTTATTGTGATATGGAATAGATATCTTTTTTAATCAAAAAATGGTAGAAACTTTTTAGTTCATTTAATAAATAATTATAATTAGTAAAATAATAATATTTATTTATAATTGTACCGGTCTAGATCGCAAACTAAACTGTTACATGGGGCGCTTACAACTGGGCTCACCAACTTCCTCGTAGGAAGTGTAAATAATAGAAAACTCACGAATAAACAAAGCGATTAACAAAATAAGGTATATTTTTTTTATCACAAATGCAAGGTTAGAAATCTTTTCAATCAAGCAAACAATATTCAAAATTACATACAATTACTTAATTAATAACTTTATGAAAGTCGAAGAACTCCTGATAGCAAAAATGCGTATTCTGTCGTCTAGAGCGAAGCAGAATCTAATTAGCTAGAGAACAATAAAAAAGAATAAAGAAAATATAAAAAGTTAGTGATGAGAAGTATTTCTTTCTATCACTCAGTAAATGTTAATTAATTAAGTTTAACTAGATCGGTTAAACACTTTGGAATTAATACAAATTCCTTATCTATTATTATTATCGGCGTCTTAAAAGTATTTGGAATCTGTTTCTTTGGAATTTGTTTTTGATCTGACTGGTTTTTTACCAGTTTTTACTGTGAATTTCAATGTGGATCCGAACATAATATTAACAAATATTACATTTATTTCTTAATGTTAGGTCGTCTTAGAAGTCTACGGTTTTCCATATAGTATTAGTTAGCATTGTTTATCCACATTAATTTAAATAATTTATGAGCGCAATTTTTAAAATAATATTATTTAAAAATGCTTTTATATAAAATTAATGCATGCTTACATTACTTAATTATATTTCTTATTCTTGGAGATGGAATTTACTCAAGATATGACAAGGGTCTGTCTGCTGTGTGCGGATAAAAATGCCAGACAGTCTTATGAACGGTTATGTATGACATTAATCGAAGCTGTTAGTTTAAGTCGATGTGAAAAATAGTTTAAGAAGTTTTGGAACAGATATTTTGACATGCAAAAAAATTCAAGATCGGGTCGACCTGTAAGGACAGACATTGACGATCTAAATAGACAAGTGCAAGAGAATCTTTGTTGAACACACGGTAACTGGCAAAATCATGGACACTTCTTACAAAGTTATAACAACTCGGTACATTTTTCGTAAGAATCAAAATAAATGTATTAAATATAAATAATTAATATAAATTAACAATAGAATAATTGTTAATATTAATCTCGGATCCCTCATTTGCCATCTTGTTTCTTTTCAATATCTCGAAGTGGATACTTATTTCTTGATTTAAAACAATAGAATAAATAAATATTTTTTGTGTTCTAATTAAGAATTGAATTTTTTTGCTAACTTCTATTCCCTTTTTGTTTTATGTCATTGTTTTATGATCAAAATAATTAAATAATAATAATTAAATAATAATTACACAATAAATAAATAATAAATAATTAATAAATAAATAAATATTTAATAAATAAATAATAAATTAATAAATAAATATTTAATAAATAATTAATAAATAAATAATAATTAATAAATAATAAATAAATAAATAAATAAAAAATAAATAAATAATAAATAATAAATAAATAATTAATAAATAAGAAATATTGATATATTTATGTATATTTAATTTTTAAAATATTTTTATACAAATTTTGTCAACTTTGATATTTATGTTGTAAAAAAATCTAATAATTTTGTAAAATAAGTTTTTCCAAATAATATTCACATACTAAATCGAAAGCAAGGGGTTACTTTTCATGCTACGCACTGTAAGGAAAGAAGTTAACCAGACTTATTCTTTCTAATGATTTTACATCTCAGTGTTAATCCTGATTATAAAATGACTTAACCTTTCTAAGGACACGTCCTGCTTTCTGATACTTAGACATTGAAAAAATTATTATTAATATTTTTTTCTTATGCAGTTCTGCTGTTATTATCGGTTCCACCTACTTCTCATTTATAAAGTCTAGACTGTAACGCATTGAATATACATTTACCTATTCGCAATTGTTTCACAAAATTTAAAACAATGGTTGAAAATATCTCATTTTCGCTCACCACAAAATAAAATTTAGGGTGATGATAATCTTAGTCTCTCTTTCCCTGTTGCTCCTAATCTAAACTTTAAATTAGTCCTGCGAAATATTTTTATAATAAAACACATTAATGTGGTTTTTTAATCAAGACTGGAATGACAGTCGTAATAATAATGTTTTCAACAAATTTGAAAAAATATATTAAAAACGTACACTTAAAGATGGGGAATTCGTGGAAAAATAATTTTAATTATAATGAGTTTGAGTTCAATTTTTAAACATTATTGGTTCAACCAATATTAACGGATTTATTGAAAAAAAGGAAAGAAGAAGTTATTAACAACTATTTTACTTTATTTCACAATAAACAAATGATTCAAGGTTTCTTAAATTCAATACAAAACAAGTCAAAAATGGTAGAATGGAAATTCAGAGGCATAGTAAGTTTAGTACCAGATAACTATAAAAGTGTTAATCAATCAATAAGAGATATAGGTTCAAATGATATATAACAAAAAGTTAAATTTAAAAAATTTTTAAAGTTAAATGTTTTTTTACACACGACAATTTATCCTTTTTAAAATGTTACTGTCGTTCAAATAATAAAATCTTAGACGGAGGTATTAAAAAGTCATTTATTAAATTTTTAAACCATTACGAAGAAAAAAAAGGCATAATGAAAAATGAACGAATATTAGAATTTAACACGACCTTTCAAACTCACATTCAATATTATAGTAAAAAAAGACAGACCTATTTACCAATCAAGCAAAACTCAATTTAGATATATTTTATATAATTATCAAAAACAATATTATTTAATATATAAAAAAATATTACTTTAACCATTAAAGAAATTGAAGAGAATTATAAACTATATTGTGAAGAAAAAGATGTAAAACAAGTATCACAATATTAAAAAATCCATATGAACAATTTAAACCCGATAACATTTATGTGTGGCATTTAGAAACAGCAACATTTGAAAATGGACAACAAATACTTTATAGTTGTGCATTTGTGAATGTAGAAAAATTAGTAAAATTAAATAAAGAATTAATTACCAAAGGTAATAAACCAGGAGAAAGTTTAAATAATCATCATTTAGAAAAACGAGTAAAAGATCAAGTCAAATATTTTATTGATCAAAATTGTATAGAGGAAGAAATGATAGAAGATATTACAAATAGTGCATTCGTTAAAAAATATTAAAAAGGTGAATCGATACCAAAAATGATGTTTTATGGCTTGCGCATAATGGCTCGGGTTTTGATAATTATAGTTTTAGCAGAGTTTTTTTACAAGGATCTGGACTATTATTTGACACTTACAAGAAAAGTAGATAAACACACCGAGGGTGCTATAGCTGAAGGCTCGTTTTCTCAACATAAAAATTTTCTAACAATATTTTTTCCCAACTCAAAATTTTTAGCACAACTTGAAGATTTAGAAAAACATGTAAAATAGTACAACAAGTTTGATTTTCAATCTGAAACAGATTTAGAGTATTGTGAACAATTATCTTTATATGTTTTATGTAAACTTTTTAGTAGAAAAACTCAACCAAAGCTTGATTGAGACTACGTCTAAAAATTTGAGGAAAATGAAGTAAAACCTCATGAGAGTCTCGCTCGCATTTTAGAAGAGTTGGAATATGTTATTTTTGAGAAATTGAAATTAAAAATTAAAAATTAAATTTAAAAAATGCAAGATGTTTCAGGAGATAAATTTTTTGTTAATATTGCTGAAAATAGAGAATATATTTATACTATAACTAAACTACCAATTTATTATGATGATAATGATAATGAAGAAATTAAAAATATTCAAAATGACTCAGAAAATAAATTTTTAAATGTGTCTGGAGATTCAATGAAAGGAATTTTAAATATGAATATTAATAAAATAATGAATATTTCAAATCCTACTGAAGATAATGATATTGTAAATAAAAAATATATAGATGATAAATTAATAATAATAAATAATAAGTGAAAAAATAATTAATGTAAATGATAATACATTTAATATTAAAAAATTTGAAAATGACAAATGAATTAAATATAAAAATTAAAAATATAGAAAATGAAAACAACGATGAAAAACTAAAATCGAAAAAATATATTTCAAAACTAAAATTCTTTTATGCAGAAGATGATTATAAAAATTAAATGAAATATTTACACCAAATATTTGGCATTCATTTTTGGAAATCACCAATATCAAAAAGTATAAATATTTCTGGTCTAAATATCATTGCAAATAATGATGGATATTCATTTGGAAATATTTCTAATTCTTTAATTGAACCTTTTACAATAATATTAGTTGCAGAAAAAATTAATTATAAAAAAGATGATATTATAAATTTTGGAACAGAAAATAAATATCAGGTTTTTGGTTGGTATAATAATAATAGGAATTATTTTTTTGTTAATGGAAAATCAATAGGACGAACAGAGGTAGGAACAAATATTGTAACAGTAATTGTTGGAGTTGGATCTGAAATAATGACAGGAGTTTCTACTTTAGGAGATGATTTATTAATTTATATTCATATTGGTAATGGAATTTTTGGAGCTGTAAATTTATTTATTTCTGAAACAATTAGTAAAAATAATACTTCAAAACGAAAAAAACTTTATAGAGAAATTTGTGAATCAATTGCAAAATCAATTAACAAACGTTATATTTTTCAAATGAAAGCTTTAGATGATAAAATTTTAACTAACGAAGAAATTGAACAAGCAAAAATAATTATTAATGAATGTAGAGAAAATATTAAAAAAAATAAAAATGGAAATGTTATTGAAAACGTTAAAAATGAAACTAAGAAAAAGTTGAAAATAGAATTGAAAAAAGAGTACCTAAAAAAAGTTAAAAGTTATTATAAAAGTTAAAAAAATATGAATTAGTTTCTGATTGAAATTTTTCTCTAAAAATGGAAAAAGCGACCGAAGGTCTAGACAGTTCTGTTGTCGTTTTACAAAAATATCAAATGTTTTATCTCAAAAATTTTCAACATCATTTGTTGAACAAAGTAAAAATTCCGATATTACTTTTAAATTTCAAACTCCTTTAGTTCTTGAACCTTATTGTAACTATGAATTATCATTAGCTTAATTTTCTACTTTTAATTCAATTTTTAATATTAATGAAAATAATAATAAAATAATTGTAAAAGTTAAAGATAGTAAACGTAAGCCAAAAACTAAAAATATAAGTTTAACACCAGGTGCATATGAAATTGAAGAAATGTCAAAAGTTTTTGAAAATTTATTTAAATATGATAAAGGTTTAGAACCATTAAAAGAGAAAGAATATTATATAAAAATAAAACCAAATCCAATTTCTTTAAATTGTCTAATGAAAATATAAAAAAATTCTTTAGTTACCACTTTAGTATTTGAAACTGAAAAAACTTATACAGAAGGAATTCATGAATCTAAATCAGTTAATATTTCAAATATAAATAGAATTATGATTGATTGTAATATTGTTTAAGGAGCATTTTTCAATGGAGAAAGAACTAACATAATTTTTGATTTTCCTTCAAATACTGTTTAAAAAGGATATACAATTATTGAAAGACCAAAATTTTCAATTTATTTTCCTTTGATTACAAAAAAATTAATGAAATTAAATTTAATATAATTGATGCTAAAGGAAAATTAATAGATTTTAATGGAGAAGAAATTTGTTTTACACTTCACCTCAAACAATTATAACTAAAAAAATATTAAAAAACTATAAAAAATGGATAATAATTTTTGTTCAGATTTTTTGGATGATAAAACAATTCAAATTAATTATCATAAAAACTTAGCCACAATATTTAAAATGTTAATTATTGGTCTTTCAGGATCAGGAAAAACAGAATTATTATATTAAATGTTATTAACTCCAAATTGTATTGATTATAATAATTTGACTATTTTTTCTAAAACTGCTATTCTTCAATCAGGATTTAAATATATAATAAATTTTTTTGAATCAGGATTATAAAAAAATGAGATTTATGAAAAGTTAAAAAAAGCAAAAATAAAATTTGAGGAAAAAAAGATTTTGAATTTAAAGAAAAAACAATAAAAGTTACATTGAGTGATAAAGCAAATGAAAATCAACCTCCTGATAAATTAGATAAGAAATTTAAAAAATTATTTATTTTTGATGATGTAATTAAAAAAAAATCAAACTACAGTCGGCGCTCAGTTATTTGAACTCATGGGGATTTCAAAAAAGTTCAAATAACTCAATTACAAATAAAATTTATTTTAAAACAAATCCATGATCTTCCAGCTTTGTTTGAATAGACATGTCTTCATTTTCAAAAAATTATTCAAATAGCTGAAAGTTCAAATATCTAAGCGTATAAATAACTGAGCGCCGACTGTAT
The DNA here is from genome assembly GCA_037834085.1 of Bipalium vagum. Lineage (NCBI taxonomy): Eukaryota > Metazoa > Platyhelminthes > Tricladida > Geoplanidae > Bipalium > Bipalium vagum. The sequence continues at coordinate 4,704 of JBBMKC010211839.1, read as the reverse complement.
TATGAAAATGTATTTTACAAGAGGAAGACATAATAAATGTTCAGTAATTTATTTATCTCAATCATTTTTTGATTTACCTTTAAAAAGTATAAGAAATATACTGTTTTAATTTTATTTAAAATTTCAAAAAGTGATAAAATCAAATTTATTCAAAAATGTTAGCCCATTTCATAGAAAAAGATGATTTTGATTATTTGTATGATTTTTATATGAAAGAAAAATATAATCATCTTTTTATAAATTTACAAGATGAAAAATTATTACCTTCATTTTTTATATCTACTTGTACAAATATTTAAAAATAAAAATATTTTAATAATCATTTTTTTTCAAAAAATGAGCAATAATTTGAATTTAGATAAAAATACATATCATCAAGATTTAACAGTAAAAAAATGATTATTTAGAAATTTGTTTAAATCCAACAACAGCAACAAATTTAAATAAAAATGGAAATTTAACTTTTAGTTTATAACAAACAGCAAATGCTTTGGATTTACCAGAAGCAATTTTAGTTTTTGAAATTGAAATGAATTACAATTAAATCCTGAGAGTGAATTACAATTAATTTCTAGAATTGATGATGGAAAAAATATTATTGTAAATTTTTTATCAAGACATTGTGAAGAAAGAAATTTAACAGAAGGAATAACTTAAACTTTACAATCATATAATATTCCAAATAAACCAATTTATATTTTTATTGGATTTAGAGAATCCGAATTTGAAATTACAAAAATAATAGTTTATTAATTCAAGATAAAATAAATCTCTAAAAATACAAGTAAATAATTCTTACTATCCTTTAAACTCTGTTCAATTTGAGAAAGGTAAAACTGATAGAACGTATTCGAATTATATTAAAGCTTGTAAATATTTTGAGAATAATCCTCAATGGTCTTTATTAGAATTTCAAAATTTTATGTTCTATATTTTGTTTTGATTTAAAAGACCAAGCAGAGAACTTATGTATTAACGGAGCAGTTATAACTAGATATTTTAAAAGAAAGATTTTAAAGCAAAAATAAATTTTGATTTACTGCAAGAGCTATTTATGGAAATAAAATTAAAAGGAGGAAAAATGTTTAATATTGAAACAAAAATAAAAATTAATTTGAAATACATTTTTTGACATATACAGTACCTGCAAAAAGTATTCGTACGATCACTTAATTTCTAAAATAGTTAGATTATGAAGCACTATGACAAAAAAAATATTGAAAAATAATTTTAATATAATGGACAGCAATTAATATAGAATTATGATGTAGCCTAAAGATCAAACTAAATATTTTCAAAAATCTAAGAACTTATTTTTGGAAAACCCAAGAAATAAAGACCACAAGAATTATATTTACGATTATATTTATGACATATAAACAAAAAAGTATTAAATTTATGTCCCCCATTTTTGATAATATGTCACGGAAAATAAAAAATCAACATTGGAAATTTAAAAAAAATTAGGAAAGAAGATTGTTAAAAATGAAAGGAATGTACAAGATCATCCTTTATCTTTTCTCATATTTATTACTTTTTTGCAGCTGATTAAAACGAATGATTACGTATGAACCACTACTTCAAAAACAACAGACATTGGCCATGGTCAATTAAAACAAAAGAAGAATAAAAATATATAATTTTTTTAAAAATTAGACAAAAAATAAAAACATTAAAAATTTCTAATCTAAAACTCTTTCAGATATAATTTACAGTATAAACAGTAAAGGGTGGCGAGATCTTATTGTGAGAAAGGTGAGATAAGGTGAGGGTACGATAATTGCGAGACAATACATTTTGTAAGACAATTGAGGGTGGATGGATCTAGGAAATCTCAGTCTAGACTACAAAAAAAACAAATGACAGTTATTATTTCAACCCACGAGATTAAATAAATAATCTGGCAAAATACACAAAATAGTAGTACTAGGATGTTCCATGTTACGGTACTTTCCAGCTCGATACCACTCCGCCAATTTCGAGGCGAAGAACTTCTAGACCCCAACATTGACCTCGTGCACCATAGCCCGGAACAAGTGGTAGTCACAGAGGGCCAAGTCCGTTCACATCCGTCCAGTTCCCCGATATTATGCTTCACCATTCTTGAAATGTGTGCTGGTGTTGCATTGTCTTGCTGCAGGAGAACACGGCGTCTGTTGACCAAAATCGGAAATTTTCGGACCAAAACAGCGTACATCCGGTACAATTGTTGAGTATAGAGTTCGATATTGATGGTATAACCATCTGGGAGTAGCTCGTGGTGGACGACGCTCTCAAAGTTAGAAAATATTGAAAGATATGGTCAGTATTATTGATCAAATAGTGTTATTTTTAAAGGACATTACTCGACTTTGCTTAAATATTTTCATGGGGTGTTTTATAATATTTCATAATGAATAATTTTTCATTGTAATTCATTATGTGTAGAAAAATAAGCACTAATGCATATCAGCTCATATCATAAAACCCTGCGAACTTATGTTACAGCTCTAAAGTTGGAGACTGAAAGAGCAATGAATTCACATGCGGCAAACATCTTGTGAAAAAAGTTTGTTAAAAGAGGCACAAATGCACTTGCCAACAGGATATAGGATGTTCTTAGAAGATTTTCTAAACAAATTAAAAATGCAAAGAAATTTAATGTGAAAGTAAAATCAATATTAGTGAGACCAAAAATGTATTTAATTTATTTAAATGGATATTACACAGAGCAAACGCACGGATATCATAACTTTACACGAACACCAATCAAAAACATTTCGAGAGATTGATTCAAGTGCTGGTGTAAGTCTTGCAGCTCTCAGCCGTGTCAGCAAGTTGATCACAAGATACTGAATGGCTTTCTCCCAAACGCAAAGATAGGTTAGGTCGACAAAAGAAAACCACTGCAAGAGATGATGCACACTTACTGCGTCAAAGCTAAAAAGATCCTCGCAAGAGGTTATAGAGTAGGTCACATCCCTTACTGATGTGTTTGAATGTAAAATACACTATGTACAATTTCAGTTAAATAACAAAAGTCCATTGTTAATATATTTTTATTTGTTGTTTCGATTAATTTGCACGAGGAAGTATTTTCAAAATTTATTTCATTTTTTGTCAAGTTAAACATTAAATTATTTTATTTATTTATTTATTATTTATAATTTAATTGGATTATTTTTAGTTAATATCTGTTCCTTTCCTACAATGTCAAAAACAAGAAATATTTATTTTTCATTTATAACTAGAGTTGGATTAACAATAATTGAAAGGAGCAGTAAAACAAACACAGATTAATACACAAATTAAAAATAAGGTTTCAACCAATTAAAACAAATTAAAAATAGTTTCAACCAAATTAAAACAAAATAAAAATAAAGTTTCAACCAAATTAAAGCAAAAGCGTTTGCAAAGTTTTAAAATAAGAGCCAGGTCCCAGTTAACAGATTTTGTTTTCAAAGAAGTATTTGTCGTGACAAAGGTAAAATACATCAATAACCTCCGAATTGAGTGGTGGGAGAAGTCGTTCTTGGGTCCCAAAATAAAATGGCATTGACTTTGAATCATATATCGTATAAGATATGGATAATCAGATTTTTAATTTCTTTTATCAAAATTACTTGGTTTTTTTTATTAGGAGACTTAAGAGGAGTTTGGAAATAGACGAGGCATCTTTTATAATCGCCGCAGCTGCCGTTATTAGCGAATATCAAAATATCCTGGATATCAGCATGGCAAGGAGTTGTAGTGCTTGAGAAGCACTGGATGAAAGGAGACCTTAAAATATGGTTTATTATTTTCTTTTACAACCAGAACCATGAAGAAAGAATTATTCATAAATTTGCCGATGGAGATCAGGTTGGATATGTCGGTAATTTCATAATCAACGTCTTCCTCTAGATTGACAGATTTGCTTAATCTCCTAATTAATTCATGTAGAACATTTTTTGGAGCTTTAGAACACTAAAAGAGAAACGGTCATTATGTACCAATTCAAAGTAAATATATCACAATTGAAATGTTTCTATTTTCAACGGCAAAAACAGTGACAACGGTACATTCGGTATTGGATTTGCATGTTTCAGAACGTGCATAAACTGAGCAAAGCATCTTAGTTGCATCAAATTGAAAATAATGGCATTCGGTCGAGTGGCACTGAAGAGCACATTCATTCAAAGATGGCAATGTAAACTTCTCATGATTTTCGGGCACGCACTTCTTCTTTTGTTTTTGGTGTAAAAACTTTTTAACATTGCGCACAATTTGAAAATAATTGCTAATTAATATATACACAGTTAAATCTTTAAGGCTCCGATTCCTCTGTGTTATAATGTACACTCTTGTTAGCCACCTTGTCCCTGCTACCGCCATTTTCTTAGTGTCTTGTGGACTCGGTAAATGTAGCTCGATACGTCTTTCTTGTATCACTATGGTAACTATAATATTCTATCTTCGAAATTTTACCCTTGTAAGGTTGTTTATCGTTAGATTTCTTTCTCGTGGCTTTCTCATAACTTTGTTTGCGAACGAAATTTACTTGACAACACTTCTTTTGTTGTTATCGGTCTTCATATAGCTTCGTCAAATTTCTGTTCCGGCCAATGACAGATGGATTTCCTGAACAGATTTTTAAAATATTGTAAAGTTCCCAAAACTTGGTCTCTGATTGCTAACCCTCTGAACAGGAGATGTTCTTTCTAAACGGTATCTGTAAATTAAAGA
>JBBMKC010211828.1:0-12978 GCA_037834085.1 Bipalium vagum | reverse complement strand
ATAATAATAATAATAAAATCATTAACGATAATAACAATAATAATTTGATTTTTTAATTAGTAACAAAGAAGTGTTTATACATAATCAATATTCATGAATTGATCAAAATTATATTTCTAATAATACATTTATAAAATGATGGTTTGTAAATATAACATATATGTGCAATGATTAGAGATAATCTTTTATTAAATATTCAGATGAAATGGGATTATATCATAGTGGAAGATATCATGTTGTTTTCTCTCCCGGAAAATGCCCATAAACAGAAGGGATTTAGAGATGGGTAATTGTTATTCGTTTATTTCATAATTTAATTGTAATCTTATGCAATTTTGTATTATTTATGTTATTTATGTCAGATCGGCCATTTATTTTGGAAATGTCACAATTCGACAATGGCTAAGATCTGTAAGGGTCAAACTGTTCACATTCACGATTATCGAATAAAACTGCATACTGACACATGCAGGGCTATAAGGCTATGATAAACAATACATTATTTTAATAATATTGTTCAAGTGACTAGCTTTAGAAGGGTTGTGGTTTTGGACTTTGTTATATCACTTACGAAATCCATATAATCATAGTTTATGTTTTAATTGTCAAAAGAATTTAATGTTTACTGGACTATTTGAAATATCTCTTGCCGTTTAATCAGTTATAAAATTATCGATTCAGTCACGTACGCTGGGCTTAGCCATTAATGTCATATATATACTTTTAACACGTCCAAAAAATTTTGAAAATTAAAGGTTTTGAAATGTTCACAGTTTTCGGCATTGCGAATATATATCCAAAGTTTCAGTCTATTAATATTGTTTTAAAATGTTTTTAAGTACTGATTTTGAAGAATAGAATTATATGTTATTAACTCTGAAACCCAGGAAGCTGTTTACACACTTTTAACAAAAAAATCAAATTATGAATACATGCCTCAATGAATTAACTAACTCCAATTTGTGGACAAAATAATGGAAACACTTAATAATATTGACATTTTAATTTTCTGCATTTATGTACAATATATTGATGTGTATTGGTAAATTGAATTCAATTTAATTTTTATCTAGTTATAGTGCATATAAAAATGTATTTATACATAATTTTAGATTGTAAAATGAAAGATTACATCCCTCGTCTCTTAAACAGCGATCAGATTTTATACATGAAGAATGGCGGAATATTCCATGTCACACCATTCAATACTTATACGAATATATTTCACGACGAATAACATGTTTTATTTGCGAATTTTGGCATAATTCCTTATTAATAAAAATGTTACTTGTTTCAAAGTGATTTCAATTATTTTTAAAAGAGCCTTTTTATATATATTTGTAATAAAAATTATGTCAACAATATTATTGTTTCAATTTCTTTGTCTACTGGGTTTATTTTCTGATGATGTGAATTTCTAGCTCTACATATAGAGTGTAAAATTTTTTAGGTGGGTTAAAAATAACCAATCATGCATAATAAATATCAAAAGAAGTGAGACAAATTCAATCCACAATATCTGAAAGAGTTAAAATTTGACAGTTGGTTTATGGTGTTGAATTAAGTTTGACCCTGTTAAAAAGACAAAAAATCTTGAGCAAGATGAGTGGTCAATGAAATGCAAATTATCAGATTTTTAAAACTTGTTTTCAATCTTGACCACGCACGTTAAAAGTATCCGAAATTGATTGGTCTTTTACGCTTTTTGTTTACAGAAGCATAATTGAGACAGCTTTCAACATAATTTCTATTATTTATGAATTCGTCATTCATAAACCTAAGGATCATTATTAGTCCAATGACTTAAATGACCAAAAATGATTTAGATTCAGTGGTTGACCCCTCCCTGACCAGCTGTAGCCAGAATTTTTAGTGTTGCTTTTTCCATGTTAAATCCAAAATTTATCATCTGTTAATCAGTGTCAAAAATCCATCCAGCTTTCTTTATGAAACATCGCTCGTTTTTAATTGTTTTTGAGCACTTATTATTTTGTGTCCAAAATGGGTTAGGGGAATATAAGGGTTAAATTTTTCATCTTTCGATCACCACAATTGATCTTTGCTAGACTCAATTTTGAGATCATAAGCTTCCTTTCAAAAGAAAAAAGAATTTTAATGGGAATCATCTTCAATAATGACTTGCACTCTTTCAATATTTACTTTTGTTCTCTCTTTGAGTGGGTATCGAATCAGTGGTATCTTGATCACTTTGTTCATTTCTGTGATCTGTAAACTAACTTTTTGCAAGTTACGCAGTCACAAGAAGCAGTTAGAAATATAAAATAGATGACAAGTCATTTAATTTCCTCAAACTGTTACAAATTTTAATAAATCTTCTGGTTTAGTATTTGTTTTTTTTTTTCATATTTTTCATGTGGGATTTCATTAAATTGAACTATTTTAAGTACATGTAATATAATGAAGTAAAAAATCAATTGAAACAAGATAATCGAGTATGCTTTGTTTATTAAATTACTTAATTATAACTGATTTAACCGAGATACATTAATTATTGTAAAAATCTTTGAAGCACTCTTAGTATATATGTATTTTTTGTCATAGTCTGACCATGTTTTATACATATTGCTGTTTTGATATAGCAATATAATCACGAAAACTAAATTGACAAGTCGATAAGCGTTGATAAAACTTAAAGCGTTGAAGAAACTTATTAAAAATATGATTATAGCCGATTTTAATTTTGCAAAACGGAAACATAATTGAATTTTTATTAGTTTATCTATAAAAAGATCAATAAATTGTTGTACGTAAACCTAGTGAAATAATATTTAGAAAAATATTTTATTAAAAATAATTGACTGGTTATATATTAGTTCACATTAAAAAATGTCAAAGGCGTCAACTGTACCATTTATTATTAAAACGGTATTGTTACAAATCGTTTTCATTCTTTTATGGAACAAGCCAGCGATGAAGTTATAAAATTTTTTTCTGAACCATGATTTCTTTCAAAATTATTGAATATTTATTTTTTGTACAATTATAATATTAATTTTTCATTTAGTGTTTTTAAAAATATTTTTAAAGGTTTTGTTGTGGAACTTGTTAAATTTGATTTCAATTTTCGTACTTCAATTTTGATTTCAATTTTACCTAAAAAAAACAATGTTTTTTTTCTGACCTACAGAAATATCCATGTATTTTTTGTGACCTACAAAATTACCTATGTTGTTTTTTTGGACCTACAATAAAAAACTAATGTGAATAATAACAAGAAAGATAAAATTGACAACCAACATTTATATTTTTATTAACAAATTCATAATTTCTTCAAAGCTGTTATGGTGTTGCAACCACATAAATTCTTGAAGAAAATCAACTCTGAGGTGATTATATCCTGCATGCATAGCTTTCAGCCTTTCTTTGATCTTGTTGTTGCAGCTTTCGACGTTCTGAGTGCGGACATTGCGGTCAAAATCCACAAACTGATATTTATGATTCATGTATACATGTTTTGTTTACGTTTCGATATACTCTTGCCGCATCAGTGTATAATGTGCTGCCTTGTATAACTATTCTGTATATGATTGGAAAATATATAATTTTTGGTTCAAATTTCTCGTTTCTTCATTCTGAGCTATTTTATTTGGGCCAACAAACAAGATAGGATTTTTATCAAAATATATTTTTATATTGCCTATTAGTTTGGCTCGAAATTTGATAAGAACTGATCTATAAATGAAATATGAAATAATAAATAACCTGCTTATATCAACATATTTTATGATATCGCATAATTTAGTACCATTATTGAATGAACCATATTTTATCTCTAGTCGTTAGGTTTATAATTTCATCGTACTGGTTGTACATATTGAATTATAATTTAGTATGTGTAATACAATAATTATTGTATAAAATAATCTTAATATATGTTTTAATAATGCAATGTGTCAAAAATGTGAAAAATGACCTGCTCATCTCAAATTTATATAATTTTACCTACAATATTGCAATAGGTAAAAAAACATTGTCCCAATTTTCTTATTATATTATTTTATTTTGAGTTTAATTTAAATTGAGTTTATTTTAAATTGGGTAACGTTTTTAAAAAATTTCTTATTTAATTTATCTATTTGAGGAAAAAAGATATTTATGTTTGATAAAATCTTACATCCACCAAATTTGCTTAAATCAATTCTGACAGGTTATAGATATAAAATTATATAATAATTTGTTAGTAGTACCAGTATCAAACTTGTCAAATATTTCTTAAAAAAATCTCATTACAACTTTATTAAATTTCTGAAATTTATAATTTTCAATTAAATGACTTAAAAATGATATAAAAAGTTGATGGATTTAAGTGATCTTGCAATTTTAGTTAAGTATTATTTCATTGATTTTATTATTAGGTTATACACATAAAATTTTCATCCATATTAGTTTCTTAAAATTAATTGTATTTATTTTACTTGTTTTTGAAATTAATTTTCTAACAGGTTAATTATCATTATAAAATATTTTTTGGTAAAATATTAATTTCGGCTTATTTTAAGAATGTTATCCACTTATTTCATAAATCTAAATCAATCATGAAATATTCTTAGTCTTTCCATCTTTGAGGAGTTTACTAATTGGCTGACTAACTGTACCAGCTGAGTTTTGTGAAGGTGTTCATTCCTCTTCCAAATTGTTATAGAAATTCACCAAATCATTTTTTACATGGAAGAAAGAGTTCTTGTGACAATAAGCAATAAAATTTTTCATGTAATCGATTTCTTGGTTTTTTTTGGACTGATATTTGATTTATAAAACAGTCTTTTGTCATTATGTTCATTAAGACAGTTGCCGTCAATTGCGCACAGATTGATAAAATTAAAGTTATTAAGCGCATATTATTCCATTCTACTCAATTTTACAGCTTCTTCGTGTTTCTAACAGATACAATAAAAAGCTGTCTTTATTTTTCTCTACTGCAATATTGATTTTAGTTTTTTTTTCATTCAATGTGTTATATTTACAAATTAAGCTCTGAAACAGTCCAGTGTTTATTTATGAAGTGAATAAATTAAAAAATTCTTTGAATTTTCTATGACATTTATAATATTTTCTGGTTTCTTTAAAGTAGTATACATTTAAAGGTGAATTTTTGTAAGCTGATTGACTGACTGCTGATCTGCAGGAGAATGGATTGTATATCTTAGAAATTGCAAACTGTGAAACTGTGTTTTACAATTCCAGGAAATTGTTAGGTCATTTTATGAAAGAGTAATGTCCAAAAATTAAATCATTACCATAGGCTGTTTGGCACTGTGAATTTTCATTGAACAATTTTCGTATTTGTTTTGGGTTCAATTAGCCAAAGTCCTGTGGCCACAGTTATTCATTTGTCACGTGCGCGTGTGGGTAATTTATTTTTAGTCTAAAAGGGAAATTACATCTTTCCTTGTTTCAAATCAGTGGTTGTATCATAATTCGATTTTTATTACTTTAGTATTACACTAATTTCGGTGTAAGCCAAAATGTGGCGTTTCCATCATTTTTTCAGTCAAGCTTTGGTTAAAATTTAATTTAATTTCTCATTGTTTTCTCAAGATCTATCGTGATTTTCATCTTCACAAATAAAAGAAATCATCCTAATTCAATCTTTACTTGATCGATATTTATTTTGGTAACCAGTTAGAATAAATGATGAGAAAAATTTTTTCGTTTAATTTTAAATTAAATAATTTTTAGTTTTTTTGAGTTTTTATTATTTATTAGCTTTCTGTCAATATTTTTGAAGGATCAATTGTTTTCTTTTTGAAATCTTATTTTTAATGTTATATCATTGTTTTCTTTTTTTTACAGGTTTGTGGCTTTTCTGGAGCACGCGGAAGATGATATGAATTGTTCCTGTGCCGTGTTAGCAATTGAAAAAGAAGAAGGATGCATTAGTAGTTAGTTTTCTTTTTCCTTTTTGATATCGCATTTTACTTTGATACACTTGAATCATTTGTATGGTAACATTAAAAAGCCTAATAATTTGTTGGTGCTCGGTTGAATTGATTTTTGAGAAGTTCTACAGTTTAAACGGTTAATAATTTCTTATTTTTAAAAATTTTTTTCTAATTATACGTTGATGTGCAAAATTTGAAATCACCCTTCTCTATAAATATTTGTTTTGGTAATACTTAGATTCTCAGCAATGATGAGTGGAGGGCTGAAGAACGAATGAAAATTTTGGAATTTAAAAATAAATTTCACCACAACTGTTGTAACTATTCCAGATAAGGAAACAAGATATAAATTTTAATCCTTTAGACAAAACCACTCTTATTAAAGCGAACTGAAAATAATTTGTTTAAAAGGGGGCACCAGAAAAAGAACACTACTTTTGAGTAAGGATAATGTTCTAATGAATGTAATGGTTTACTGTTGAATCATCACTGAAAGTAGTGAAGAAGTTAGACTTAAATCACTTATCACCAGATCGACTCAGTCACTTACAGAAGATTTTGACAGATATCTTGAGTTTTCTCACTCGGACTGGTATTTTTATTATTTTGAGTGTAGGGGTTAAGTTTCATATCGATGCCTGCGTGTGCAGTTAGAGTAGAGTTTTTTTTTGCGATTAAAATTTTCTGAACTTGACAGTTGAAAATTCTCTTACGTCACATGGTATCATAGTCCTGCTCTGATTTTGTGATAGTGACCCCTATCTCCAGGAAAAAAGCCATTTACATTTTTTGATATGTTGACCAATTATTTTTATAATCTTAAACAAAAACGATGTTGTTTTTAAGTCACAGACACCGAGTTACAAGTCTGTAACAAAAATAAAATTAAGGCATCGCCGCCGCTCAATGAATTAGGTAACTTGTTTCGGATGTTGGAATGAATTTTGAGCTGTTGTGCATTTGAAGTTTAATTCTCTTGAGATGGTTTAAGAAATAACCAGCATTACACAATACGTATCACAGAGAAATCTTAACACGATATCTGTAAAAACTAGTTTTCCATTACCGTTAAGAATGATGAAAATGCTTTTCTAATATTTGTCTTCTTTTTTGTATCGTAAAAAAATAAAATTTACACAAAAGTTTTTTTTTTAATGGTGATGTCAGGTGAAATATATCAGTTAAAAGCATTATTTTTTGTCACCCTAGATTAATTTATCCATTTCTGGCAATATTTTTTCTTTTAAAATCTCAAATTTTATTTAAGTGTCGAAATACTTTTGTTCATTGACCTGCTTTGGTTTACAACAACAACGGATCTACCATTTTGAATTGTTTTTTGAATTTTCTTTAATCCACGAAAAATAATCATAGATGGAAACATGCGTTTTTCGGTACACTGTATCCGAACCATCAACAATTTTGCTTCCTATAAAGTTAAGCGTGCAATCTCTTACCATGTCAAAGTAACATGGGTTTCATCCATATTAAAAATACGATCAATTGTCATTGTATAATTGAATGAAGTTTTTTTTAACCAGTTCTTGTGTTTCCATTATTGGATGGCGAATATCCAGTTGTCCTCAATGAGTTATCTTTCGGAACCTAATCCGATGTCTTCTGGTCCATCCAAATAAGAACTTATTACTTTGAAATCAGTTAGTATTATAACGTCAAAGTACGGAGATAAAATATGGTTTCTCAATATGTTATACTTATCTAATCTGCGATTACTTCGTTCTTTTTTGAAAAATTCAAAAATTTTTTCCTCATATCGCAATAAAACGCCTTTCTTCATGTACCTTCAAGACGTTTGTGATTTCGTTTTTTAACCAACTTCAATAATTCTGCTTCTTGATTCAATTAACAACGAATATCTTTCCTACCAATGGCTGTCTGCTGCGTTATCGAATTTTTGTTTTCATCCACTGGATGGTGTATGATTTTTGCTTACTAAAATTATATTTTCCATAGGATATATAGATTAAAAAAGTAATATAGATAAAAAAGTTCAGAAAGACTATTTTAAACAGAATAAGATTAATAAAAATTCGATACACAAACTTAATAATATCATGATGTATTATGGTGACTCAGAAGCAACTAAAGTTTTTACATTTATTTCTCCTAAAACTAGCCCGTGAGTTTTAATTATCCATGCAAATTCAACCAGGGTCAGTATTATCCGGCTTATAATTGGAAAATCCCGGTAATAATAATATTGGTTTTTCCTGTATCTCTATAATTAATAATTATTTGAGCATGATGACTCTGTTTTATCATTAATAGGTTGTCAAATCTCAACTTTTCGGTTTCTGGGATTTAGTATAATGTCGCCAAATAGGGTGCCAGAATGCATTAGAAATTTGATTGATGATTTTATTCTGATGGTTTCGCCGTTCAAATTTGACTCAGATAGCGACTTTAATGACGAATATTAATCATCACCATGGAACGAGTGCGGTGGCTTGTGGCATTCGAGTTTTGTTTTTTGATATTATTTTGTTCATTTTTATTAATGATAATAATAATAAACTCTAATAAAACTAAAACGATAATCAAGACTTCATCAATGATTGTGATATTGTGACTGAGAAATGATGCCGATTCGATTACTCTAAGCTTATGTCTTAGCAGTTGTTTTCAATTAAATATTTGTAGTTCTGTACTGTTCGTTTATTATGGATAAATATATAATAGTAGGTTTCCTGTATTTATTTGCCACATTTAATTTTCTTTTTTGTCATTGTTTTGAAACTTCACAATAATAACCTATATTTATGGTTTTAATGATAATATGATATGATATTATTATGTTCTGATCTTTTTACGACAAATATTTTTGTCAATATTTATATTTATGAATATTGACACACACTTTTGGAATATATGTAAATAAATACTTGAAAATCTTTGAAATGATTGATCGATCCGCTTATTTAGTCTCATTAAACTGGCCCAGTTATCAGACTGCACGCTGTTGATAGCAGTAGACAGACTACCAAAATTTCAAGTGTGTTGGTAATTATTGAGTCCAGTCTTCATTGTCTGGTGTTTTTCTGGGCAGTTAATTTATGATCATTTTCCGAAAATAATATGAAAATAAAAGTTTGAGATTTTCCTGTGAATTATTTGAGATTTAAGATTTCAAAATTTAAGTTAACAAATCTTAACGTTTCAATTAACAAATATATAGGTATTTCGTAAATTCGCATGTTGATGTCGATTATTTTGTTGTGGTATTAATATTATATTATTAATATTGTTATTAATATAATGACTGAACCAAATAAATATTAATGGTGGTTTTTAGCCAATACTGAAAAGTAATATTAATAATGATAATAGTTTTGCGAAGATAATGCTTAAGTAATATTTTTATCCTTAAGGCAGCAATACTGTCTGAGTTAATGAGTTAATAATGAGTTAATCTTTTTGTTACTATTATACTAAAACGTAGCAACGTGTGTTCGTCTGCTCGTGACTCCTCACTTTTTATAACTCGTGTTCGTAATTCCTCTCAACCTTTTTGAATTTAAAACACCCTCCACAATACTTTATCCGCACCCTTAAGAACCAATTCGAAATATTTAAAATAAAACTTTATTTGTACTAACACAACAATTACAATTGCTAAATCGATTCAAATCACAAAAAAACGTTAGTAAGGGTAAAATAAAACCACGTTCAAGAATTACGTTAATGCTGAAATCGAATCAATAATAATAATAAATTAATAATAAAATGGAGAAATGAAAACAAAAATGAATAAATCGGTCTCACGAAGAGCGAAAAGGGGTCTCCAGGTCATCCTCTAGACCCTTCTCAGGTCGCCTAAGGGTTCCCAAGCTCGCTGGGTCCGCTTTTAAAAACCCGGCTGCATCATCAATGATTACTTCGGGATTTCGTTTTGCTTCTCTGCCTTTTGGGCTTTTTAACTTCTTGGTTTCTCTGGTTTTTCGGCTTTTTGACAGTCTTTAACAGTTCCCCATAAGACGGTGCTTTCCATCCAAAATTCGGAGTATATGATGGCTCTTCTTCATTTATGTGTACAATCCCAAGAGTATAAGTGCTATTGAACCAAATTATTAATACTTCTACTATTCTATACCCATGCCAATTTCGATTTCTAGGGCCCAAAATATAACCTTGAACTGCGCAATGTCGGTCTTATTTACATGCTCCTTCACTCTGATGTAAATATTATCTTTGACACTATGGTATTCGGCATTTATTCTTCTTTTCTTGATGGTGTTCTGATTGAATACCAATGCACTAGACTACTAGTCGCATAGGCTTTCCTGAAATTTTAATTCCTGTGTTTCTTACGCTGATGTTGATTTCTTTCGTTTCTGTCTCCTCTGTTGTTCCACAAATCATCATCGTTATTAAGGCTTAACGATGGGTATCGTTCCTTGGCCTGTTCCACCCATTTCTTACAACGATTTGCATGCACTATAAACGATGATTCTGATTTTCGTGTGCTTATGAACGTCAAATTTGTTGGTGTCACCTTCTCCACGGTATACGGAAATTTAAACATTCTTTGCAATTTCAGTGTTTTCCCTCTAATCGGCTCTAGGGTTTCGACCATCACTCTGTCCCAAACTCTGAAATTGTGTTCTTTTGTCGATTTGTCATAACGCTCCTTGTAATTTTCTTGCCCATATTTTATATTGAGCCCTGCCTTTTCCCACGCTTTCTGCAGTCTCTCTTGCATCACAATTTTATAATCCTCCTCTTCCAAATATTGTGATGTTTACACTTCAATATTCACTCCCTTTTTAAAAATCGAATACCTTCGTTCTTATTCTTGCTCACCAACACAATTGGTGCCTTCTCTTTTTCCACATATTCTATTATAGGTAAAGTTTCCTCCACTCTTCTTGATCTGCTCATGCTCTCTTTTTCTTTTTCGCCCTCCAACTGCACGAACACTATCTTCTTTAAGAAAACCATATCACAATAGGTAATTGGCACTCTATACATCAATAACGATTCTCCGGTATTGTACGTCGTATGCTTTAAATTACAAAATGGGTGTGAAAGCATCTTTCCAGTGAGCGCATCGAATACTCCCTCGAACTCACATAACTGCACCATATAATCTGAATAAGTGACCACCCAGGCTACTTTCTCGCCTTTTCGATATTTGTCTCTGCCGGTGCATGCGCCATCTGTTCCTATGCTTCCTCATTCGGTTATGGCTTGTGGAGTTCTTACACCGGCTTTTTGACTTCTTGGTTTCTCTGGTTTATCGGCTTTTTGACTTCTTAATTTCTCTGACCATTAACGGGAATACGATCACTAATCCCTACGCTCAGAGACGGTTATTTTTCCCTATTAGCCACTCACTATCTCCACGCCGAGATAATCTCCTGTCGAGGCTAATGGATTCCTGTCAGGAAATCCATTAACCTGATCTCATGAAAAATCCTCACGGCGGGATTTTTCCATTAAAAATTAATAAAAATTTTCCCTTTTTAAAAATAATAATTTTTATTATTATTATTAATTAAAAAAATTATTATTATTATTATCGAAAACTTATTATTATTATTCCAAAACTCTACATTTTTATATTTGAAAATTTCTAGAACTAAGTAATACAGGGATAATGCGATAATATCAAAAAATAAAGTCAACAAAAGAAGATAAAAAGGAGTTTAATGTTAATATTATATAAAACCTTGATGTTACAATTTATAGACTATTTCACTCATGTTATTAACGTATTCTTGTTAGATTTTAAAAAATATCTATAAAAAAAAAATATCTATTTAAAAAATATCTATTTTTTAAGAAAATAAATTTTCTTTTAGAATTTTTGGTAAATATGGAATTAGTAAATAAATTTTAGAAAATAAAAAAATGAAAAATAGAAATGTAAACGGTTTTAATAGCAGCTTTATTGAATTTAAAAAAGTTTTATAATGATATATCAATTAGAAGGCAAAAATTTTGAGGAAAAATCACAACAGGGCTTATTTTCAAAGGATGGCTTATATTTTAAGTATACTGGTACATCTCATAATGACATTTAATCAAATAGTCATGTCATCATCCTCTGTAACATCATCATAAGATTCCAGATTAAAACATTAGAAAACATCCTTTGACTTCAACATGTTAAGTATTAGGGCCCCAGTCTTTCATTTTTGGCTATTAACTTTCTTTAAAAGATAAATTTTTATCCAAGTAACCTGCTCTTAATGCATGATCAACTGTGTCACTGGTGAATTTATTCCAAACAAATCTATAAAAGAGTTGTAAATGAAATAGAATTTAAATCTATTCCAAAAACTGATTAAAATTTTTCGAAGGTAATATTATAATTCTAAAAAAAAATTTTCAAGAATTTCCAGATTTTATAAAAAATAAAATATTTTTATGTTCTTAATGATTTTAAAAACTTAACCCCAAAATCAGGCATTCAAATTGGAAATCTTTAACACCTCAAATTCAATTTGGTGGAAATTTAAGAATTCATTTAAATGATAATGTAGCTTTTGATTTAAAAAGATATTTAGTTTGAAAAATGAATTTAGTATAATTTTAGTAGCTCATAAAAAGCATACACAATTAATGTTTTAATTTTTGAATAAAAAATCATTATATTTTTGGTTGATATAATACTTATTGAAATTATTTTATGTTAGAGAAAACATTTATAAAAGATATAAAGGAACTTATTTATTTTTGAGATTTGAAAAACAATTTGGTGAGATAAAATGTGTTAAGTCTCTTAAATTATCGAACAGCGAAATAAATAATCAACTAACAAACAAAGTAAAAAATATAAGTGATAATTATAAAAATATAATAATTTTCCAAAATTAAAGTTAATAATTCCTTTTTATCTAATTATCAAATTAATAATAAAACTTCAAATATACAGGGTGGCCACTAAAAGACTAACCGATGTTAAACAAAAATAACTTTTACAAACACGTGTATTTTTAATTTTTTATTGTTTTATTTACAAGTATACATACAGAAGTTATTTCAGGATTATGTATGGTAAACCACATCAGTCAAATGGCAACCATTTTGCTGCTCACAAATACAGGCTCTT
>JBBMKC010211817.1:0-12981 GCA_037834085.1 Bipalium vagum | reverse complement strand
CGGAATCTCACTTCAAACATGGCATAGAATTGTTGGAGAACAACTGGACTAAATGTGTTGAATTGCTAGGAGACTGTGTTATATAATAATATGAATTTAAATAAAAAATTTACATTTTTTCTTTTTCGCTTTCAGAACTTTTCACGCAACCTATACTATCAAATTGTGAGTAGCCAACAAAAAATTAACATCATGAACTCATTGCGCGATTCTAGTATCACTTTTGACAGTGCTTATAGCTTTGTGAAATCTTTAACCATTTTGGTCACTAATTTTCCAAAATTCTTGGAAAAAAA
This sequence comes from Bipalium vagum, assembly GCA_037834085.1. Taxonomy (NCBI): domain Eukaryota; kingdom Metazoa; phylum Platyhelminthes; order Tricladida; family Geoplanidae; genus Bipalium; species Bipalium vagum. The sequence continues at coordinate 12,685 of JBBMKC010211817.1, read as the reverse complement.
CCTTAGATGGCACTTCAGATTGTGTATTTTAATGATATGTTAACACCCATTTTGTGAACTCATCCATTAATACAGAAACAATATTTTGGTAATCCAAGGAAAGATTTTCACGTTTAAAAAAAAATAAGTTTTCTTAAATATAGTAAAAACAATACAAACCCAAGAAATTGCTCACAGTATCTAACAATGTTTCCCAAACTCTGGATTCAATTTGACTTTGGCCCTTTTTGAAATACTCATTTCTCATTAATCTCTGTACTTGTGGTTTAACCAAAATTCCTTTTTAAATTTTTGCCGATGATAACTTAGGGAAATATTTTTTATTTCAGGAAATATCTTATTAGTTGGCTTTTAGGTTTTAAGCCTTTCATGAAGTTCTTGAAGAGTCTAACTTGATATGAAGAACAGGCAATAGGATGTTCTGTACGCTGACAGGTACTTCATGTTTAATATTGTCTTTGCTTAGGTGTGAAATTCACACACATTGGTCATTCATTAATAATATAGTGTTGATCACGTATACCATAATACCCCATAAGCATATAAAGCACCAATATTTGATGTAACCACCTAGGCAAGAACGCCGAAATTCTTTAGCATTGAGCCAGCTTTAATAATATCTTCCTTGGATAACCCGAGTCCACGAACGAGAGTATCCAATTGATTTTGTCTTCCTTCATTGTTATCATCATGCATTAAAGATTGACTAATGACGTTAGATATACCACTGTTTTTTTAAGGAACAGTTTTATTATTATTCTTAATATATGATGTAGGTCTGATTGCTAATGTCAATTTTAAATATTTTTTATTATTATTTTTATTATTATTATTATTGTTATTATTATTATTATTATTATTATTATTATTATCATTATATATTAATATTAATATATTTAATAAAATATTCACTGAACTCATATTAAAACTTGGTATCTTGGTGTACCAAAAATACTAATTGTCATAGTGATTTTTTGCTTCTTCCAAACTATAGGTGTACTGAATGGTAAGTTACTTATCTTACCTCCTGAAAATATAGACAAGCGTAATGAACATGTTCCACATACATTATGAAGAGCAAAAGGCTTATTCTGCTGGCCTCATTTCATATTTTCATTTGTTCTAAATCTATGCTTTATAACTGATATGATGTCCAGCCTGTAATGTTTGAAGACATATTAACCACAGATGTAACGGAAACAGTTTGGACCGTTGACGTATCATCACTGTGTCATTTCATTTAAATTAAATCTAATATGCGATTATGTAAACAATGTTCTAAATTGTATAATTTTTAATTAATTTTACTGACCATAAATACCAAAACCTTAAAATGTCATATCTCAAAAACCAGACGTGATAGACTATTGAAAGTATACAGTTTTGTAGCGACATGGGGATGTGTACAAATGGCAGGGGTGTAATCAGCGCAAGCTAATGACTGGAAATTTTTCAATCCACTATCCCTGATACGGCAGTGTTTTAACAGATTACCTGCATATTTCTAGCTAGGAGGGTACTCGTTGGTACTGTCATTGTAGCGCGCGTGTTGATCCAGACATCTAAGGGCATCACAGACCTGTTATTCCTCAATTTTATTTAACTAAAGACTATTTATTCCTTTAAGAAGTAAAGATTTGAGATACAACACAAATAATTCACAAAAAATTAACATCGTAAAAATAATTATAAATTGAGTTATCCCTGTGGTAACTTTTCTGACACCTCTTGCTTCAAACTCTGAATGTGCATCAAAAGGATCGAGATGCCGCGCTTTCACGGTCTGTATTCGTACTGAAAATCAAAATCAATTGATCTTTTTCCCTTTTAGTCAACACCAGGTTTCTGTCCTGATTGAGCTTAAATTAATTATTTGTTTGGTTTCTCTTTGTAGAAACGGTAGCTGCCTATTATGGGTTAAGAGACAGCTTTACAACTTCATACTATATAAAGAACTCACATGTATACTTTACTGGTGATTAAAACAGGTTTGATAAAGTTAACATTTCGTGGTGATAAAAATCAATATCAAAGATAATTTGTGTCCAACGATAAGTATTCAGCCAAAAGTATATTTTCAATGTTGTTCAGCGTAAGTGGACTCCGATGAACTGGGCCGATCATATATAACTCAAAAAGGAAAAGTCTGGCTGGTCAATGAGCTTAGTCTCAATTCAGTTCGGTGATACCTATCTTTTCTTGGTTATATTACTTTATATAATTTTTATCGCTAGAGCTCCTTTTCATACCTTAAAGGCATACATAAATCGGGTATAATATAATATAATATATAACAAATAATATAATATAAATATTTTTTATAAAATCCATTTGACCTTTACTTGTTTAAGTTAACTAATATATCAATAATCTCAATCGATTAAAAATAAATTTTAAAGTTTTAGATGTCTTCGGAAAACGACAGAAGGACAGCAATAATCGAATCGCTTCGCCCCGGAAAAACACCCCAACAAATTATCAATTGGTTTGATTACAACAAGACACCTGTATGCAATCTCGCCAAAATTTTTAAGGAGGATCATGACACGGACAATATAAATGCAAAAAGAAAAGGCCACGTCAGATTAAGATTGTTTTCTAATGATAGTTATAATACTCATTATACTCATTAATTTAACTTGCAAAAGTGACTGGTTGGTATGGTCACAATATCGATATTAACATAAGCTTGAAATCCCTAAATTTTATTTTAATTGTGATTTTAACATTAAAAATCCATTCTTAAAAATACATTCTTATTTTTTAATTATGTCAGATACATTATAATAATTGAAGTTCGCAAAAACATTTTTTAATCTCTTTAATTTTATTATTAACTTTGTCAGTTAATTAGTCAATGTTGACATTTGTTTAAATGAAATATTTTAAACTTTGAATTTTAAGGAATTCAAAAGCTAGACTTAGTTAATTTTTAATCAAAAAATGTAACAGAAACACTTAATATAATACAAAGATATTATGGACGATTTTTTTCAGAAAAAATATGTGTAAATATTTCTATAAAAATTAACTAACTTAGACTTAATCGTACTATGAATAATAAGCTGAACATTTTGTTAAGAAGACCATCCAAATCAGTTAATGAAAGTCTGCCATGAAAATCATAAATGTGATTTCCGAAGGTAGAACTCTTTAATCATTGTAAAAGATACAAAAGAAATTAGAACATTTTTTTGACGAATAATTTTAAATATATCAATACTTATTTTTAAAAATGGCTGATATAGAATCATTATGTTTAAAGATGTCATTGCTTGGTTTGAAGTATTACTTAACTCAATTTTTTTAACCCAATATTTATATTTTATCCTTAATAATATTGTTCTTGATTCTTTAAAAACTCTGATCTTTGACTTTCCACTCTGAAGAGATTATTGAAAGAACCTGTCATTACATTTTATCTTGGTTGGCGCTCCCATCACATACCCATTCTTAACTCAGATAGTTAGAAATATGTTATAAGTTTTCCAGACATAATATTAAAAAATAATATTTTATACAAAAATAATAATATTGATACTAATTTATCAAATTAATTATATTATACAGTGGAACTAGTGCAATGATTATCAATCAGAATTCCTCGAAATATCTTGTAATAAATCAAAAGTGATTTTCGATTTTTTCTTAATTATAATAAATGCATTAATAAAAAAAGTATAATCGTAAAAAAATATTCAACAAAAAATTGTTTTCTTTGTTGTTTTAATGAATGAAAAAAGAGACACGGAGAAATTGTTTGTTTTAGGGGAAAATTTTGAAAATAATTGCCATTAGCAGTTGAATAAACATTTTATTCATTATTATAATGTTTTGATTTTCGTTTGATAACTTCAAACTTTCTTTTCTTGAAGTTCGAAAGCTAAATTAAAGGAAACTGCCTACAGAAAGTAAATGCCTACCAATAGTGTCTCCCTCTATACTGAAACGATAAGATTGAGTGATAGTCTCAGGAATCATAAAAACCCGATCCACATTTGAAAGTATTTGCATCTCTCTTATCTAGAATGATGACAATGATAAAATTTCAAAGAAATACTTCAACAAAGAGGTCCAAGTTACATAAACTAAAAATAATATTACTTTAAAATCATCTTAAGATCGATTTGTGGATATTAACGTAAATAAATTTATTTCTTTATTTTTTCAAGACTTATTTCTCACTAAGCTCAGTATAGATTAAAAAAACAATAATTAATTTTTGTTTAATTATAAATTAAAATATTTATATTATTAATTCAAAATTAATCTACTAATTTAATTTTATTAAAAAAATTCCTTTCAAAATATATTTTCTATAAATATGATGAAATGAAAAAGAAATAATTGTAAAAATTTTGATTGGTTAAAAATATTGGAGGAAAATAAGATAACTTGATTTTAATTGGTTATTATTTTTATAATCAGCAAATAATATTAACAAACCAAAAGGATTGGTCGATAAATAGTATTAAAGAAAAAGAAATTAGAAGGCTGTAATTTAATTTACAACAAACGTAATATAGACTAATATAAAAATTATTATTAATAAAAATTTTTAGAATTTTTTCCGATAGAATCTTTCCGAAAATTATGAAGTCCAAGGCTCAAATTGTAATGATTTTCTTTATGTTGGTCATTCTTAAGAGTAATGGTTACATTTTAAAGTGTAAGTCAATAATAATAATTTTATCATTAATGTTATTGTTTAGAAATATTTTAATATTCAATGTAAAATAATATTAATAATAAATTAGTAAGTAATAATGTTTCTTTAAATAAAAAGAACCTTACTTATAAAACACAAAGGAATACTTTTAATATTTTTTTACATTTTTCCTTTAACTTAATTATGTAACAAAATTCATAAAATAAAAACTTAAGGTCCGCAAAAAACTTCAAACCTTTAAGCATACAAATTATACTTTATTGTATTATCATTTTCTAGAGTTCTTTTTCATCTTTTATTTTTATGAAATAATTCATGGATCAGAAAAACAACGCATATTTTCACCAATCTTTGACTGGTTTTGAATAAAATAAAAATAAAATATCTTCACTTTTAATTTTATTATTTATTATTTTTCGATTTTCCTTTATTTAACTTATTTCATATTCTTTAATATAGCAATAAAATTAAGAAAAGTTTACTTTGCTTTATGTTTGATTAAAACAAAATAATTTCAATTTTTTTTCTTATATTATTTTTGTGAAAAATTAAACTAAAGTTAAATGACAACTTTTAGCATAAAGTGAAGGTTATTTTGAGGTATTAAATTAAATTATTAATTTATATTATTAAAATAATATTTAAATTTTTATCACTTATTATTATATTATTTATTTTAAATTAAATTATTTATAAAATTTTGAATTGAAATATCATTTAATTGGTTTTATTTATTATTTTTTTATTTTTATTATAATCCGTCCCATTGTTCTCAGATAAAAATGGCTATCAATCTCCAAGGTATTCAATGCTACCAGAAGACTTTCTTGAAGGATATAAAAATAGCAAAGAAAAAAGAATGAGTGAATTTCTTGGAAAAAGATTCAACGAATTTCTGGGATAAAATCCCCAAAAATATCTGGTGTAACACTTTGATTGAATTTTTTAATAAATAAATTGCTGTCAGTTATACCTTCTTAGTTTCCTCCTTGCTAAAAAACCTCGTTTTCTTAAATCATCGAATTGGTCATAAATATCAAATACGTTATTGAAAATATAAAATAATATTGTTAATAAATGTTATGCGCCTCTCATCCATAAAGTAAAAATATAGGAGGTGATATAACTAAAGCGTGTCAAACTTGAGAAGAAAATAATTTTGTTATCGAAAATATTGAGAAATGGTGGAGTTGTTCCTATGTTTAATGAAGGAATATTTTTCAAGTGATATATTTGATAGTCGAATAAAACCACAAAGTTCTTTTATATTCAAATTTTTTGCACTTAAAAGTGATTCTACATTATCTAAAAATGGCCCTATCATCGTAGAAATAAGGGTTGTCCATGTTCGACGAGGACAAATTAAATGTGATTTTGATGGAGGATGGTCGTCAAACCTACAGAGAATGAATAAGAAGAATAATACCAATGCAATGACACATTGTATAAGTTAACTCGTAAGAAAGTTTACAATAATAATTGTAATATTTTTTAAAATAAAATGCATTTTAATTCTTTAATTCAGTATTTTTATTAATGAAAGTAAAATGACGGGTGTGACAAAAGAATGGGGAATAAAACAATGATTTTAAAGTTGTAATTGATACAAGTAATGTAAAATTGAAATGTTACTCTCCTAATTAATTTTTATATAATTAAATTCATTTTTTAATCTCTTATCCGAACTAAAAGTTATAAAGAAAACCTTCAAATACAAAACTTAAAAGATTTAAGGAAAACAATTATCGTTCTTATATACTTTATTTATTTGGTGCAAAAACAATTTAGTTTTTTATTTATTGATTACAAATGAAACGACTCAAAAAGCCTTATTGGTCAAAATAAAAACGATTTTATGTGAGATTATCATACTTAACGACGTGAAATATTTTGATTGATTTCAATGGACACGTGTCCTAAAATCAATGTAGATTGCTTAAGAGATGAAGAATGCCACTACCTAAAATTTATAAATATTATATTTATTTTAAAAATAAAATATCTAATTTATCTAAAATATAAAATTTGTTGAAAAATATATTTTATTAAAATTCCGAATTATATTTTTTGACCAACTCGATCAAAAAAGAAACTTAAAAAACAAAAACAAATATTGAAAAATAAAAACAAATAATTTTCGATTTACAAATTTATTAAATAAAAAATTGATTGAATATTTTGTCGCTACATCCATTCATATAGATATGATTCCTAAGACGCCCTTCATAGACACGATCTTCGTCTTCAATTTCCCCCACATCGATTCAATTCTTTGGATGTTATCATCTTTAGACAGTTGGAAATAGAGAAGCAGCGCAATGTGCAGTCTTCAAATATTTTTCCACAACCATCGCATTTATCTAAAAACATTAATAAGGTAACATAAGTATTATAAATAAGATAGGCTGTTCTCTCTTGAAAACAGAATTGCATTGGATGGAATTACTAATTTAATATCCATTTCTTTATTATCAACATGAAATGGTTGAGTATTAAAATAGAATCGGTCAAAAAAGATATTTGTTATTCATTTCGGTTAAAAAAGCCTGATCCAAAATTCCTAATATAAAATTAAAATAAATTCGAATGGAACTTATAAAATTAAAATTTCATACTTTTTTTTTCTTAAAAAATTTTAATAAATTTTCAATCAATAAAAATTATTTTTGATATTATTAAAAGGAATACAAATCACATTTTAAAGGAAATTCCATCAGAAAATATTAATAAATAAATATAAACAAAAATATTTATTTTTCAAAAATTAGAAAAAAATCCACATAATATTAAGATTTAATTTTTTCATTAAAAAAATTTTTGTAACTTATGCTATATTATTATTGAATTTATTTAATAAATTAATGTCTTGTGTTTTATTATTTGACAATAACTAGATAACCAAGAAGAAATGATAATAAATTATTCCGTTAACATAGATGGCAGTCTAATCACTTTTCAATAATAATTTTCAAATTTCTTTAATAATATTAAAAAATTTATAAGCTAAAATATTAAATTTTATTGACATGAGGAAGTGATAAACAAAAACAGTAATACATTGAAGAACTGATTTTAGAATTTTTTGTTTACATTTATTTTAATTTTTATATAAAATAAAATTATATTATGTTGACAGATTTAATTTGTGCTTTCGAAAAAAAATATAAATAAAAACTCACATTAAAAAAAGCAATATTAAACAGTGATAAAATTTATATTAGAGAAAATTATATTTAAAGCCTAAATAAATTAAGCTGAAATAGTGACATTCGAATTGTTTTAATTGTTCATTCTCGTTCCAATTAAAAACTAAAATCTAATTTATTTATTTAATTTAATTAAACACTTTTTCTTTACTTTTTAATGAATTTAAACAACGTCGTGTTAATGTTTTCATTTTAAATATTTAGAAATTAATTTTTCAGCCAAGATAGAAATTGTTTTAACAATTATCAGGTTATTTTTATTCACAATTATACTTCAATGATAAATTATTTCTCTCAATTCAAGCAAGCTTTTCTGTAAAAAAAATAAGTATTTTACAAGTTAATTATTGTTATTAAGTTTTTATTATTTATAATTTTAATTACAATTAATTAATTATCATCTCGAAATATTAATTGAAACATTTTACTATTTAATATCGGGAAAATTAACATGAAAAATAAATGAGAATTCAATATTTAATCAAAACAATCACAAAAAACTTTATTTCGCCAACAAAAAGATACTCAATTATTGTCCGAAAATATTCACGAAAAATAATAAACAAATCGATCTCAGTTGATAAACTGAAACAAACAATCAATGGATATAAAAAACGAATCAAATATAATAATCAATAAATCATTAACATAAACGACCTAACAACATAGGGCTCCTGTCACATAATAATAACAAAACACAAAGGAAGATGTAACTTTTTAGATTTTCAATGGTTCTACTGAAATGAATGTCAGAGAAACAATAGAAAATTTTCCGACGTAAGAAGTAATAACACTTAACAATTTTTTAATTCTGGGATTTCCGTTGAGGACTTGAACACTTTTTATACTATTCAGCTGTACCCAGTATAATTTGGAATGTCCGTTTTCTTTTTACTCGCACATTGCTGTTCTTAAACATTTCTTAGATATTCGACATTGTCAAAATTAGACCATCAATGATAAAAAATTATTAATCTTAGAATGTTTAAAAATGATTATATTATTATAATTTTTTATCATAATCATGTTTTATGCCTTTGGCTTTACTTTGTAGTACAATTTAAAAAATTATGTTTGTATGTAATCATTACATAATCGTAAAATTTAAAATATGGTCACATTAAAATAAGTGGTGCAACAATTAATAAAGTGGTAAAATTAAATTTATTTGGTGAAATAAAAATATAATTAAACAAAATAATAAAAATTAATAAATTAAAAACGAATATTTAATCTACTAAAATTTATTTTATGAAATGGGATAACATTCCCTTATATATCGCAGCAAGTCTTCAAAGTCATCAACACCATTTAAGCGCCATTCTCGTCTGGCGAGATATTCGCATAAAGTGGCATCAAATGCCTCTTCATTCGGCCGCCTTGATAATAACATAATTCCTAATATCATTGAACCTTGAAATACATAGAGAAGGAGCAGTAGAGCAATGTGAAATCATCCGACAAACCAGCAGCCTATATTCCCCCCACCTGAGGAAGCGTGAAGGTGCCAGGAGTAACCATCCAACATTTGTTTCCGAAAAGCCTGTTCGTCCAGTTCAGACGACCAATGATAAAAAATAATAAAATTTATATGGTACAATTTATAATTTATAATGTCATCAAAATTTATGTGGTACAACAAAATAAATGTAATCATGATGATTACGCAATGGTTTTTTAAATTGTACCACAAGATAATTTTGTACTCAATATAATTATTATATTAAGTTTTTTCATTTCCACTGATTATTTCTTTTGATGCATCGACAAGTAGAAAAAGATTCAGATTGAAATTTAGAGTATTTTCGATAACCTTCGATCAATTCATCGAGTATTAGCAATATTCAAAATCTCAATCAAAGTAATGTTGTACTGTTAATTAATGTATAATCAAGGTCAATATTATGAAAAAGAAAAGCCAATATAACCAAACAACGCTGTAACTATTGAGAACTCTTTTATTTTTGATTAATTGACAACTTACTGTGTGTTTCACTAGAAATTCTGAAAAAGTCAATAATAAAAATAAATAATCATAAAAATAGCAATAATATCATTAATGATAATTAAATAATAAAATCAGAACTGAAGAATAATAATAATTATTAAATCCAAAATGAAATCAATATAAAACCATTTCACAAATCTAATAATCCTTATGAAATATAGAAAATTATCTCCAAAATATAAATAAAATAACCATCGTCGACAAAGTGATATTGAACAAGAGACAACCTCGAATTTATTTTCCTTTTCAAATCACTGACACAAGATCTTCAAAGTTATTTAATTAACATCACAATTCTGATCTTTTTCAGTCATTGATCATCAATATTGATTTCCATAATTAAATTTTTGCTCATTATTATCAATTTGAAAAGTTCTATTGCTTAATTTAAACAAATCAATTTTATGTCTGAGCTTGGACGTCTTCATATTTCGTTTATGAGGAACAAGAGTTTTCTTTTCAGAGATTTGCTGGATGATTACTGTAAGAATATTATTATAATATTTGTTGTTATTATTGTTGCTACTACTATTATATAATTATTATTATTATTATTATTATTATTATTATTATTATTATTTTTATTATTATTATTTTTATTATTATTATTATTATTATTATTATTATTATCATTATTATTATTATTATTACTATTATTATTAAGGTCGTCTCCTCAATGATGTTTTGTGCATTTTCTGAAAGAGAAAACTCTAATAAAAATTACTAACGTGTCTCCGTTTTTTCCAATTCTGTCCATGGGTCAGAGTCTTTTGAAGATTGGATTGATATCAATAGTTCATCGTTGAAAGGGACGTCTGCTTGTTCACCTTCCGTTTCTTTTTCTGCCACCGGAGAATGTCGATTAACTGAAAAAAAAATTAAATTAAAATATCGATACAATTTTTCGTTCCTTTATTTCAACAAAGAAAAATTACAGCGCGTTTCTTCCGTACAAATGATCACTTCTGTTTCTCTTTTTCCCTTTCTCATCCTCATCATTTTCATTATACATTCCCTCTTCTTGTACGCGAGAGCAATGCCCAAAACGAAGGCTTAATCGGTCGACCAATCAAATCAAAGAACAAAACCAATCAAAATCGACGATACCCAATGACGCAACAATCATGACCCAAATCCAAACAGTTGACCTTGGTAAAGAAGGTTCGTCGTCATCACGACACTCCTCACTGGTCTTGTTTAACCTCAGCTCCATCCTGATGACGGTGTCGTTGTCCTTCAGATCTCGGTTGTCGTAGACCAAGCGGGCCTTGACAAATCCGTCGAACTGCCTCGTTGTGGGTCTAATTTGACCGCCGCAAGTCGTCGACAGCTGGATCGAGAGAGACATCATCCAAAACAATCGTGGTCATCATGAAAACAAAGTAGATTCACCTTTGTGTCCTGGTCCCACGAATTGGTTTTGATGTCTATTTCGAAAAACGAACATCGTCTAGTTGATATATCCTGTTTCATCAACGAAATCCGTTCGCTGGAGAACATCAACCGAGAATTGTTGGTTACAGTGCTGAAACTCAAAAGGCAGTCCACACGTTCCTTCAACGGAGGCAGCAGATTGATCTTAAAAAGGCATTTAGAGTGAAGGTTGACTTGTTCTTTGCAATTGTTCTGTGTGATCTCTAAATGTGACTTTAAAAAGACTGAAAACTTTAAACTTCCCTCTACCTAAAGCTACCAGTGCCCCGAGCAAAAGAGGAAATAGAATATAACTCATTTTAAAGAGCATTTTAAAAAACCGCTCTTCGTAAATAATTTTAAATTAGATTATTTAAACAAAACCCGAAGGTCATTAAAAATAAATGGCGGATGAAGTATGAAATGGCAGCAGACGTTGAATGACGAAAAATGTGAAGAATATTTTTTGTTAAATCAAATTTAAGATTTTAAATAATAAAAACGTTGGCTGAACTTCGGTGTCACGGTCGGTCTTTTGAGAAGATTAGTTTAACATTTACGGATTTCATATTTCTTAAGTTATACAATTTTGTTTTAGAATCCAGACTGAAAGAGTAATTTTTTAATTAGCTGAGCGTCATGTGAGATCGAAGCAACGTTAATAGCGACCACTTTAGTTAAATTCAAATGGTCGACATAGTTTCAAAAGTAAGGCTAAAAATTAATATATCTTTCAGATTACATTAAGCCATTAAAACAAAAACAACATGCTGCAGCTATTTCGAATGAGACCCAAAAGTTTTAAATTACCTTCATTCGCAGTATGAAACTTTGGCTAAGTTTCTTAAGAAATCAAAACCAAAAGATTCCCCATTTGCAAACAGTCAAAAAAATTTTAAATATTATTATTGTTAGGATCCATAGAAAAGAGGTCCCAGCACCCATCAATTCAAAGCCCACAAAGGAGCCAGAGTCGCTGCAGCCAGAACAAGAGCTTATGGAGGATGATTCTCCAAAGATCATAATAGACACATAAATAACAATTTTAACTGTGAAATTTTCAAGAAAAAAAGTCTTGTTAGGCTTACTTTCTTTATATTATGAATCTTTTCATGTGTTATTTTATATTTTAGTTTATATTGTATAAAAATAAAATAATAATAATATAAACTGTGAGATCTAATCTCGAAAATAAAAAATACTAACACTATTAATATAGGTTAGATGTGGGCTCACCAACTACGACAAACGTAGTGTAACAAATGAGTGTTCCAAGATACGATCTAAATCAGCTGATACAACACGATTTTTGTTACAAAAATATATTTTGTAAAACAAATACAACTCTTTCCTATCACAATAATAATATTAATTAATTAAAGTCTTCTT
>JBBMKC010211816.1:0-23246 GCA_037834085.1 Bipalium vagum | reverse complement strand
TAATAAAATAAAACAAAAAAACATTGATTACACAACTTTATTAACCAAACGAGGTTAATAATTATTCTCGTCGCCAATAAAAGTGACAACTGGAACTTTCCACATGTCTTTATATTTGGAAATTGGAGATTTGATGTTTCCCTTTCGCTCATTGTATTTGACCCTTGGCCACCTTAGGCATTCAATACAATTTGTATTTCTTATCATTTATCGGTTTAATTTATATATATCATAAAATAATTTTTTTATGGAACGTTTGAAAAAATTCTATATTATTTGAAAATATATAATGAAAATGTTAGTTTATATATAATATTATGTTAAAACCGTTAGAAACCGTATTTCGTGATTTATTAATGAACAAATTTTTGTTTAAGTTATGTAAACTAATTTACTGAAAATTTTAAACTTTTATTTCAAAAATGCAAATCGATAAAAATCAAGTAATAAGTTTTTTGCACAATTGATTTTTATCGATCATTACTCTTACCAGAATCAGATGGACGTTTGCATTTGTGATTTGACCAGTTTGGAGATCAATGATTGCATTGGGTATTATACTTGTGGAGTGACTATAAATCCTAAATTGTATGGTTGCATAATCGGGAAAAAGGGCAGTGTGATTAGAGAGATCAAGTCTAATACCAAAACCGATATTATCATCCCGAGACATGGCTGTGTAGTGAACATAAAGGGAAAATCTCATGAATCAATTTATAAAGCGTTGCATGAGATCATCTTCCGGATCGATTCGTCTACCTCTCATGTGTTCACGATTCCTGTGCAGAACTGGGAATTCATAGATCGATATTTAGTCTTCAAAGAGACCATGTTACGGAACTGCAAGGTAGACAGTGGTATTACCGAGCAGATGTTCAGAATGCCTCACAAATTGCACCTAAAGCTGGGCAAGCTATCGCCTCCTGACCAGGGAGCAATCGATAGTGTTGTGGAAAAGATGATCTTGTTCAAAAAAGAAAACAGTGATCTCTTTAGGGCTCCCTTCAAAATTCATATGAGAGGGCTGAGGGTTGACAGTGATGATGCCAGTAAGGTTTCGTGGATGGTCACAACGGTAAAGATTGTGATGATAATTAAAAATCGCTTACTGATTTTTTCGATTAAAATTAATATTTCTTCAGCCCACCGAAGATGAAGACCAAGGTCGATTGGTAGATCTTGGGAATAGGTTGGATCGTTATCTGATAAAGGAGAAAATTTTATCGGAGCGGAACAAGACCATGTTGGACTTCCACATGATACTGATGAACACCGAGTTCACCGTATATGATGGGAAGAAAATCGAACACTTTGACATTTCCAATTTTAATAACCTTATGGATTTTGATTTTGGTACTTTTGAAGTGAAAGAAATACATTTGACTCGAAAGCGAACCGGTAATGAGACAGAATATTACGAGAACGATGGGATGTGGTCTGTCGATGAATGATAATAGTTGGATGATCTTTGAAAAGTGATCTTTGCACAGACTTTATTTTAAAATATTTTTACTGTTATGCAATATTTTTTTTACCTTAAGATCATTATTCTTTGAATTGAAATACACAGTTTTATTTTCGAGAATCTTTTCTTTTTTAGGAACATTTTAAGGAGATAACGAAGAAACATTCACTCAAAAAACAGAGACAATTTAAAAAGTGGTCCAAATACAGTGGTACTGTGGATTCGTTGAAAAATAAATTTCAAGATTCAAAAGTGAACCTGGAAATATTTATGAACCTTTTAAAATTTTGCTGCGAATGCAAAACAGTACTAGCCTGCAGAAACGGTAAGGCGAAATTAAAAGGAAAATAATAATCAATTTTTAAAAGAAAAAAATTATTAAAAGATAAAAAATTATTTCGGAATATTAAATAAGTTTAATTTTGATGTAAATGTACCAAAATCAAAGATTGTTTGCTTATAAATTGATTAATTTGGACAATTTGAACAAACACACGATTACCGTGTTTCTCCCGAAAATAGATCAATGAAATAATATCAAAACAGAAACCATCCAATAGAAATATATTGAAGTCTTTAATAAAGCAAACCACATACCACAGCTTAAGGTTCCAATGAGTTCTGGTGGAGGATTTTAAAAATGTTGGGATAGCCAAAGATACGACCCTGCGATGTTTAATAATAATTTTTTTGGATTGATTAAAATATAACCACTCAAAATCTTTGGTTCATTAAAACACAGTTTATGGCCATCATTTTTTTGCTTTCTGGTGTTCATTATAGACAACTTTAACTGTATAACATAATAATAATTTTATTTCTGATAATAATTATTTATTTGAGATGTGTGAGTGTTTGCTACGACGTTTACTGCGAGACTTATTCTCGAAAATATTAATTGCTAACTATAGAAAAAGCCTATATTTGGGCTCACCAACTTCTTTAAAGGTAGTATAACAAATGAATGTTCTAAGATTCGAAATAAAGTAAACTAAGGTAACGTAGTTTGTTTTAGAAAAATATCAATAATAAAAATAAATAATAAAAATAATAATAATAAATACAATAATAATAATAATAAATATCGATAAAAATAAATTTTATTTTATTTCCATTACTTTTGTTTTTATTACTTTAATAATAAGAAAAATAATGACGAAAGAGGAAAACCATAAATAAATATCACAAATGAAAAAATCAATCGTGGGTAAATGAAAAGAAAAATAAAAATGATAAAATATTGTTCATCCACAAGGTCGTCCATGTCAGTCAATACATTTTTGAGACTTGGTACTGATATCTTTACAGATATTATCTCGAAATCTGAACTCTGTGGCATCTTTCAAATCGGTCAAACAGAATCCATAAAGACGTAACAACTTTTTCATGGACGAAGAATTCTTGGACTCATCAAAGCTGTAACCTATGAGGTTCCAATTATGCTTTTCGATTTTCTCTTTCAATTTCTCATAGTCAAATTGCATTAAAATTATTTTAAAAATCAAATTCGTTTGTTCTGATTCAATATTCTTTTCGTCCAACCTTTCCCCGCACTTTCTGTGATTTGTACAATTATTTCCTGTGATGAAGGAAAACATATTTTCCAGTACAATTTCTGGATTGTATTTAAGTACAAGAAACATTACAGACCTTTTATAGGTCCCCATAGCCATTATAATTAAATTATTCTCACCAAGTACCAGGGCAGAGCTTCGAGACTTGTCCACTAATTCATATGTGAATGCAGGGATTTTTTTGACCTTCATGTAACTATTTTTCAAAATTTTATACCGGATATTTTCGATATCAGAATGATACTGAAATGGAAATAAATAATAAAAAGGTATTTAAAAACCACAAACCATCCCATTGTATCGATTATTGATAAGTATTGTGACATTTTCACATTCGGTATTTGATTGGCAAATCTCTCGGTATTCATACAACTGACACGAAGAAGTAAGAATGTCAAATTGAAAGGCTTTGCACTCATCCATGAAACATTTAAATGCACACTCAAGCTCGGATGACGTGGATATCTTCTGCATGTTGAACACACATGATTGAACTGGAATGTAAATTTGGTTTGCTTCGACGCAAAATAAAAGAAAAAGGATCAGAACCATTCTTGAAAACATTGAAATAAAAAATTTTAAAATTTCCCAGAGTAGAAAAATAATGATAATAATTTGTGAAAGGCAAGCAAATCTATTCCTTGACAACGGATATAAGTAAAGATTATTTGCGATTCATAATAATAAAAATAGAAAGAAATAGAAATCTCTACCTGTGATTATTATGTTCCCATGTTGTTTGTTAATGATAATGATAATAATAATTATTATTATTACCATTATCACAATGGTCTCTAAATAATGCATGAGAACAATAAGAGAGTAAGTATGAGCGAAATAAGATATGAATTAGAATAATTGAATTCCCTTCATAATTCTAAACAGAATAATAGTAACATTTTAGAGAAAGAAAATTTGAAAGTACGTCTTATAACAATGATTTGTCAACAGAGAATAAATATGTTTGAATATGAAAGAGAATCTCTGGGTCCCAATTATTTTATCTTATTTTCTTATTAAAATCGTCAAAGAAATCACAAAAATCAATACAAAATTTATAATAGAACAGCTTTGCAATCTGCCATGAAATATTTCAATGCACAATCGATTCTTTTGATAAAAAGATAAATATATTGATTTATAAAAATGTTGAATATTGAAGATTGACAGAGAATTTAAACGTAATTTGCTTAGATAACAATGAAGAAGAAGTGAATAAAAACAATTTCTTTATTTCATTCCTTTCCATTATACACCGTAATAATTAGGAGAAATAAAGCTCTCCATCGATTCTATTGCTGTTACGATGCTTATTATTAATGATTATACTAATCTTACCATGACCTTTATTGTCACAATAGCTTCATCATAACACTTGAGAACCCAGAGGAAACAAACAGAAAGACAGGAAAAGATAAGAAGTAATATTATGTTTTTTAGAATTGTTTCAATAAGAAAAATATTAACAATATCAATTGCAAATCCGTTCTATATCAGGTACAAATATTAATAAAACAATTCGGTTACAGATTCACTGAATATTCAGTATCATACAGGGTTTTAATTAAATATCTGTACAATTTCATGGGTGGATAGCAAAAGAATGAAAGAATCTATATGAAAAAAAGACATAAACAAAATGTATTTATTTTAATATATTGTTTTAACTTTCTTGGAATGAGGTAATGTATCAGGAACAGACAAGCTAGCTTTTACACAAAATTTGATGTGTATATATTGGTAAATGATTTTTTGTTTCAAATCTTGCAATGAAAGAATTAGTTGTGAATAAACTATTTGCTTAATATGGCCCCGCGCAAAAATTCATAGTTGTAAGGCCTGGTGGCCTTGCTGACTAATCAATATCTCCTCTTCTCTCAATCATGTTTCCAAGAAAATTTTCCTATAGCCATTCTCGACTTGCTAAAGACCAGTTCGAAGGAGACATTGCACCTACGTATAGGTCATTGAGGACGCTGGGAGTAACTGATTAAAAACAGATAAAAATATAAGCTTTCAATATATCCAAGTAATTTGTGTCTGTCACATTTTCTGGAGAAGAAATAGACCCCAAATCAAGGCACCAGTATAAATACAGGCCTTGATCATGAAACCAAGTGAATTAACTGACCTCAACATTGTCAGATGAGGATTGTATAAACACCAATTAACATTCTTGTATCTTTTCATACACATATCGAAATAAAATTTATCCTCGTCACTCTACAAATTAAGGAATATAAATTTGTATTTCCTGAATGAGGAATTCCTCATAATACTCCACTTCTCTGTCCAGATCAACTACTATCAATGAATAAGCCAATCTGGAGATCACTGGTTTACTGACATGTGATGCATTATATTGATTAAGCGGTCGTCTAAGTGATGTGCTTGTCTTTTTATGAAAGTGCTGATTAATCTTTACATCCAAAATTTCCGCATTCCTGCTTAACTGATGTCCGCTTTTGGTACACACAAAGCAATCCCAGTTTTGAGAAAATTATTAAATATTGCGTTGATCGTTTGTCTGGTTTGTGGATCAGAGTCATTTGCCGTTCCCATATTCTTTGAATTGTTATGGACAAGTTAAATCTATATTTCAATTCATCGATTTTGGTTCGCTCTTCAACTTTAATTCTGTAATTGCCCAACAAAGATGCATTAGTTAAAATAAAAGTAATTATACCCTAAAAACTGTCAACCCCTTCGAGTTACAATTTATTTAAAGTGGATTTTTATTTTTTAATTTTAAACTGATTATTTATCTCCCACTTATTTCAATCAAGCTTGTTCAAACAAAATCACTCAACGAAACATCGAAAAACGAAAGAAAATGTCTTAAAACTTTAATTTCTGAGCCTGTCTTTATTTTATGGATATTCTATCTATATGGGATGGAATTCACTCTTTGCCTAAGAGATGGCGTTATATTGTTGAGTCGAATGGTGATTATTCCTCTGAATGATTGCACAGTTTTGAATGTAATTTTTTTTTAAATAAAATTGTTTTTTTGAAGTGTTTTTTTTTATTTATTATTAAAATATTTTAACTATATATAAATATTAATAAATAAATATTATTTTCCTTTTTAATTTTCAAGTTTTCTATGCAAGTTAAAACTGTATTTGTTTAGCGTTTAGGGTGTAGGATGTAGGGTTTGTTTATTACATGTATGACAACAATCAATTACAAATATTACTCCTGTACACATAATATTATAACTAAATGATTATAAATAGCTAATTTACTTTTATATATCTTCTACATATATCTAGTGGAATTAATCTGCAGCGTTTAATGGTAAACAAGAAAATAAATTGACAATTCACAAATGAGTGAGAGGGGTTATGAATATCAATTAATATAATTTTTTCTAATTTTTGCCTTTTAAGGCAAACTTACAATTTCAACTATCGGCTTTATGGTAACCCTTCTACCAGTATATGAACAGATTCAAAAAAATGGTACAGCTCATTATCGAACATCATCGTGTTTCTTAGTGGTATATGAAAATAAAAATAATAAACAAATTATACAAGATTATTCCAATGTTAATATATATAAATTATTATTTTGGTTTCTTCAGAAATATAAAATAATAAATATTAATTGAGGTTAACTATTTTATTAATACAATAAAAATATATTTGAATTATTTCTTATACTTTTCAAAAGCAAATCGAAAAATATGAACAAAAATTGATCCAGACCACTGAAACTAAATTCAACTGATGAAATGAAATTTATATCATCATCAAAAACAGCTGAATATTTGAATTTTTAAAATTTATGTGGGCTTTAATTTTATTTGCTTCATCAATTAATCTTAGGCCTATTAATAGATAATTCAGAAATTTTATGGATTTGTTTAGATCATTAACATTTATTGATGTTGTTGATATTTTTCTGATGCATTATTATTATGCGATAAAACTATTTCGAATTGAATTTACTTTATTTTATAAATATTTCTTAAGATTAAAATAAGGATGACATCAACATGTCTAAACATGGAATTAATTCTCATATTAGACACTTTACCTTATGAGTTCAAAAATTGTAGTAATGCAACAGACTCTCAAAGGAACATCACATATACCTTATTATTTTAATTACCACTCATTTTGTCTACAATTTTAAATTACTCAATTAATTAATAAAATGATATGTAATACCAAATGAATTTTATTGGTGTCTCTTCGATAGGTCACCAATGATTGTATAAAAAGAGAGGAAATTACCATCAAGTGTCTCTTATTTAACTATGAATTTGATAATAATCTTGGTTTACCTTTCTCCATTACTTTTGTCTGTGAAATCTAATTGTCCACACCCTTACAAACCTTGCGAAAAGCTTTGCATATTTGTAAGTAAGAATAAACAAGATTTCTGCAATTCATGGAAAGCCTGCAGAGACATAAACGGACGTCTCACGGTGGAAAATGAAATCAAATTTTTAAGGATTTGCTTAAAAGATGTTGAATTTTTTACTAGTATCAACGATCTTCTTACAGAAAGACAAATTCAAAAAGATGGATGGCTCCAGGCTGACGGAACTGAATTGAAAAATGTAAGAATGTGGTTAAATGCCGATCCCAGTGGAAACCAAGATTGTGTTTCATCATTTTCCGAAGGCTTGGCAGATGTTAATTGCAGGATTTTCCAAAATTATGTTTGCATTTATGAAGAATTCAATTTAAGCCCATCAAGAATATATAAAGGAGAAACTTCCAATTTCTTCAACGATGATAAAGATGAAGAGGGATGCTATGAAGAATATAAGATTCAAACAAAAATTGGATGTGGAATGAAGTTTGTTCACTTTTACGTATTGAATTTCTTCAGAATTTAATTCCTTTTCTTTAAGATGTCTAAATACACCATATTGCAAGTCTATTTACTTTTCTGGTTTTGGAGAAAAATCTTGTATCTTGTCGCTTTATGTCGACAGCTCGTTGTCAATTCTTTACAAAAATTTAGGAAAGTGGTTCAGATATGCCTAAGAAAAGACTTTCTCAAATTTACTGATTTTCAAAGTAAATAAATCTAATTATTATTCGATTATTAAGTCAACTGGTCACCAGAAGTTAAATGGAACCTCTTTTTATCTCATAACCCTTTCAGAACTGTAAAAATCAAAACATTAATTTTAACGGAAAAGCATTCATATTTTTTGTATTTGAACATATTTTTTTTCCAAATTGGTTTTACATTTGATAAGTCTAAAGGTGAAATTGTTTCCACTTCTATGGAACCTAATTTTCACAATGTACTTGAAAACGAATGTGTACACATATTATGTGTCCGATGAAGTTATTGCCAGTTTTATGAAATCACCATTTCATTAAGTAGTTTTTATTCCTCAGAAAATCAATTAATTTTATTGAAATACTTTAAATCAATCATGTAAATTGATATTTAAAATATTATTAACTCATATTCAAGGTTTTTTGGTAGTCAAAATGGCAGAGATTCAGAGAATCAATGAAGTCAATGTAGTCAATTCAAGGACAGAGATTCAATCATTCTTTCCTGCTTACTCTATGAATTTAAACTTGTGTGTAGTGCCTCAGAAGGAAATCGGGAATTTTTTCTGAATTTGAAGAAGGTGCAGTAAAGGAAAGCACTGCATATTTGTGGTTCAAGAAGTTTCGTTCCATTGTTGAAAATTTGGAAAATGCACTGAGATCGAGGAGACCCATTAACATGTAAAGAATTTGATTTGATATTTAATGTCTACAAAATAATATAAGATTTCATATTCATCAGATTGGAAAAGACTGGGAAATAAGCAAATTGGTTCCACATGATTTAATGCTTTAACTGTGTATTCGGTGGAATTGTGAAAGAATTCTTCATGATGAGTTTGGTGAAGAACTGCCCAAAATCCTGTCCATTTTTATTGACGTTTTCCGTTCGATTATATTCTATCTGTTTGTCTTCAGTCTTGAATATGCCAAGGTCAGTTTATGCACCCGACACTGAAAATTTTTGGCAAATAAAATAATTTTTCAAATCGGTAGGAAACCAAACAAAATAAGAGATAAGCGAATTCTTCGAGAGAATAAACTTAATTTAAATGTTTAATTAAAATTTGTCTAACAAATTAATTGAACTTTTAAAAAAAGTTCAAAATAATGATTATATCATATTGTAATCAAAATAAATAAACTGAGTCGATTTTAAAGTGGTTGATAGTTTCAATTTATTGATTTTTTTATAGATTCCGGTATTGATTTGATATTAAATAACTCGATTTGAAATTACAATTTAGAATTTTAAGAAATGAAACCTTCAAAGCAATGTCTTGGACGTTTTGTTTCCCTTGGGATTACTGACCTCAGAATGTTTATTAAACTCAATGGCCAATATAGAAGAACAATCATGAAAGATCTGAACAGCAATACCCTTTCATTTAAAATAATCCTAGTTTTTATAGCGATAGGTATAATATACAAATCCAAACAAAGTATGACAGATGAATTTCTAACAAATTAATTGAACTTTGAAACAAAGTTGTCCAGGCTTTTTAAAAAAAAATAAAAATATTGATGTCTCCTCCTGGCCAGGTAATTCTCTCGATATGAATCCCATCGAAAATGTAAGGGTTATTCTAAAAGTTTTTTTTAGCATTGAAACAAAACTCTACTAAAGAATTATGGAAGGTAGTCCAAGATGAGTAATATAAACATTTTCCAAATTTCTATAAGAAATTTCCTCCATGTCCAAAAGATTGTAATTGGTCAAAACGTCAAAAGGATATCCTACTAAATATTAAACTTATTAAATACATATTTCATAAATTTCGAGTTGGAACTTATTCATTTCCATTAAGAGATATATTTCTTATAGTGGGTGAACAGACTTTATACGAGAACTGTAATTATATTCCTAATTTGGATTTCATTTGAAATAATTGAACATGTTTTTGTTTTAAATGACTAATTTTTTCTCAAAGTAATATTCATTTTTAGCTTTACTTCTGTAACTATATATAGTATATTATTTAAATTTAACTAAAGTGGTTTCAATTAAGGTCACCGCGCTCCCATAAAACGGTCCGCCAATGAAAAAACTCACTCTATAAGTCTGGGTTCTAAAATAAATTGTAAATTAATCTTGACAAAAGACCTGCAGTGATATCGAAGTTCTACCCAAAATTTTAAATAGTTCTCTCCAGTGCCATTTGTTATAACAAAGGTAAAATTTGTTAAACAATATATAAATTTAATTAAAAAAGGAACTTGCGATGATTCCGTACATCTTAAATGTTGCTATGATATTTTTTCCGATCTCATTCAATATATCTGCAGTATGGTCTTTTTGTTTTAAATGATTAATTTAATCTCAAAGTAATATTTATTTTAGCTTTACTTTTGTAACTATATAGTATATTATTTAAATTTAACAAAAGTGGTCACTAATAAGGTCGCTGCGTTCTCATAAAACGCTCCACTAATGAAAAAAATACCCTAGATTTGAAAAAAATTGTAAAACATAAGAAATATTAAAATAACCTTGACAAAAGACCTGCAATGACATCGAAGTTCTACCCAAAATTTTAAATGCTTCTTTCCTGTACCATTTTTATAGCAACGGGTATAATTTTATTAAGCAATATCCTAAAGTTATAATAGTACATGTTAAACGTTGCTTTGACATTTTTTCCTTCATTATAATTTTAAAATTGTTCCATTTAAAAAGACAAATTCGTTTAAGTAAAAAATGTTAAAGTTTTAATAATAATTACAACAATACCGACATTTGTTTTACTGCATAAATGAGATCACATAATATCGTAACATAAATGAATTTTTAAAGCCATTCTTTTAATTTTCGGATTTTATCTTTGCTGGTTTTGCCATTTTTACATCGAGAACGATCCGATTTCAATTCACGATTTTCTTAGCAAGATTTTCCCGGAAAAACAACCGACAAACAAATCCCACATTCGATTGGAACAAACTCGTCGATAAATTTCCATCACTCGTTTGAATTTACTGCCAAAATTAAACAGTCAGAAACCGTACTTGTCTGTCTTGAGCCAAAACGACAATCACGTTTCGGTTTTGTGAACAATGAAAAAGAAGAACTTCCTCAAATGCATTTGTCTGAACAAGAACCCCCAAGTTCGCAACCTGGACTATTCCAGCCGATATTTGAAACACGTTCCGCCGGAAATATTCAACCACGAACGAACGTTGGAATCGCTCAATCTGGACAACAACAACATCACAGAGCTGACGAAAGTAAGTCGATTGTGTCGATTGAACTCAATTTAATTCTTGTGACAATGGAGGAATTGTTTTGCTGCAAAGCGCTACGAGAGCTGATTCTCAGCGACAACGAGCTCACCCACATCCCGGACGCCATCGAGAACCTGTCCTATCTGTCGTCGTTGAACTTGAGCAAAAACAGTAACGGTTTCCTGGTCTTTGTTACCATCACCATTTGTTCGTTCCAGATCTCCAGGAGCTGCCGGAAAAGCTGGGCAACTGTGGCCAACTGACATTCCTCGACGCCAGTGGAAACGTGTTTGAGGAGTGAGTGGTTTTTTTAGTGCTGCCGGTCGATTCCGAATCGGCAATGCGGGTTTGCGGTGCTGCACTCTTCTTGTGCGATAAATAATTCTCCTTATGTTTCTGCACCGGCCTCGCGTTTCCCATCTGGTTCCCACGTGGCGTTTTTCGTCCTGGCTCTGTGTGTTTGACTTTCCGTCTTTTCAGATTGCCCGAGGGATTGTGCCGCATGACCATGTTGCAAGAGCTCGTCGCTAACACCGCCTTCCTGACGGGCTTGCCCCAGAATATTGGCAGGTGCAGTCGATTTTTATCGTGCTTCTTTATATTACCTGATTGATATTGTCATTTCTTTCATATATTATTTATTACTATTATTATTATTTTAACAATTTTTATTAATTTTAATAGTAGTAATAGTAGTAATAATATTAATATCATTTTTTTATTATTTCTAACATTAATCAGCGTTAATGAATTTTAATCGAATTATTTATTGTTTAGTCAATAATATTTTATTATTATTGATTACCTTTATGACCTATAATTACCAAATATTTATTAGTTTTTACTAAAGCTTCTATTAATAAAATTTAATTAATAACATTATTATTATCAATTATTTTTTATTATATTTTATTAATATTGATTATTATTATTTTAAAATATATTTCTTTAAATAATGATAATATATTATTCTTTATCGTTTTTATTAAATAAATTTTTATTTTGTTATATTTAGTCATGATTAATTATAATTAATATTAATCATTATTTTTATTAAGAATTTTCTTATTATTTTTTATGATTATTTTAATTATTAGTAATAATATTTAATGAATATTATTGATTTTTTCTGATAATAAAATTCTGACATTTTTCACCGATGTAAATTTCTCTATTTCGTTTGTTATTATTATTATTATTATTATTATTATTATTATTATTATTATTATTATTATTATTATGGAAATAAAAATTATATAAGATTAGTGAATCTGCGCCATCTTGAAATAAGGGAGAACGAAATCAAGTCTCTGCCCCAAAACATTGGTCTGCTAAGTAACCTTCAATACTTCGATGTGGGTCACAACGATCTGAAAGAACTGGTGAGAATTTGTTTTAATGTTGTCAGAAATGGCCTAATTTTGTAATAATAAATAAATAAATGACCATAATTAAAAGTCGTGAATCACTTTTAAAGATTTTCAATTTAATAATAATATTAAAATTATAATAATAATAAAATATTATTATTATATATAAAATAATAAATAATGTAAAAAATAAAATATTAATAAAAAAAAATAATATTATTAATAAAATAATATTAATAATAATAATCATAATAATGATTATATTGATTAATTAGTTATTTATAATTAATATATTGATTTAACATAAACAATATTATGATTTTTTATATTTTTATCCCAATTGTTGCGGATCAATAAAGGATTCTTTTAATATTTTTGTCAACAAACTTTCGGGGAGAATTCCCACAAATCGGCACAGTCACATATTTTTGTGTTTATTGAAAGTCACGATTTGTGATGATGATTCCGTAATCGAGTCGTTGCGTAACTCCGTCTTTGTAACGTAATCGACACCTTTGTGTACATTTAATTCTCGTTGGCCGGTGGGCTGGGAAAATTAGCGAGCCGAATATCATGATCCACAAAACAGGTGATCAAATCGTCCCCCATCGGTCTCATGTTACGAAATTTGAACCGTGAGACGAAAGGGAAACGGTTATGTCAGAAGGTTATGTTACGGAGAGTATTTAGATGATGAAGATGTTTCATGACCAGGAGGATGTTTGGTAAATGTTACAATCAGTATTGGTCACGGTGGAATTGAAAGTGGTATGGTAATCCATATGGACAGCATCGAATAGCACAGTGAACTTGTTATTGTCTTTTGTGAATCAGGGGACAGTTATAACTCATTTGAACTGTTAACCTGACCCTGTTGTCATCGATTCCCATGTGACTTCCTCACCTGTCTACCCCATCTGTTATCCTCATATGTTATTCTGGCCCACTAATCAGAGATATTGTCCGATTCTTGGAGTTCTTTCCAGTACAATCAAATTGATTATCGACCAATTTGTCCGGGTTTTCGACGTGATATTTCTTGACCTCACGCAGAATGTTCTGGTGACGACCACTTCATCGACCAGTCTCTCTCATATGTGCGATAGTTGACCGACCGTTAGAGAAAATACCAAATACACGACCGAAACCCAGATAAGTTTTGTGATAAGATCCCTCGTGTGCTGATTGTTAAGTGTATGGGTAAAAAAATCATTATCAGTAGTACTGTCCAGGTGTTTATTTCAGTGACGACAACATTTTTAACCTTTCTTAATTTGTGTAAATTTTTGTGTGAATCGATATTTTATCTCATCCAATAAAAAAGACGGGAAATAGTATCAAAAGTCATTTCCATTGGCTCCATTACTCAAATTGTGTCTTGACCTGAAATATCGATTGAACAATGCCTGTGAGCAGAAGGATAATCGCCGTTGGAATGAGTGAGTCATCGATGATCGGTTTCCATAGTTATTATATTCTATTGGTTCACGGTCTATCTTAAGTCCCTGGCGTTTCGATAGACCACATTTACCAATGATCGGGAATCTGATTTCTTTTCGAACATCTCTTTCGATTTTGTTCCTTGATCTATTAAAAGAAACTTGTGGAATCAGAGTTCCGATTGTTCACAACTCTTTCTCAAGTTCCTTTTTTCAATTTTTTCCAATCGGGATTATTAAGAAAAGTTCCGTTTCAGAGAGTGGGAATATTTTCCCCAAAGTCCAAAGCAAAATGACATTATTTTCTACCGTCTTCTTTTGCCAGGGAATGAATGAGTAACGGAACATTGTGGGGAAAAATCGATAAAAATTTATTATTTTTAAAATAAAAAAAGAAATTTTTCCGATATTTTTTGTGGCTTCATAAATTTTTAATTTTGAAATTGTTTTCATTGGAAATTTGCGTTGGATTATTTTTTGTTATTCATGCTTCACATTTTCTGGGGATTCGTTTGTCACCAAAATTGTCATTAGCAAATCAAAGTAGTAATAATATTATTATTATTAATAATAATCTTTCGGAATTTTTGTTGTTGTTGTTTTAATCGAAGTACTTTTTGATTTAATTCCATTAAATTATTTTCGTGGTTTTTGTTTTAATTTTAGTCGAAATATTTAATCGATTAAAATATATTTCGTTATTGAAATTTAATATGGGAAAAAAATTAATTATTATTGATTATTACGTACTGATTATTGGATATATTATTATATATGTGAACTTTGCTTTTTATTTATAGCGGAAAAAATATAAATAAATAAATAAAAATATTTTTTGACCGCAGTGGAGAAAATTATTTATAATGTTAAGCACAGTTAAACCAACCTGGAGTTTCTTCGATTTATTTTTATTTTCCAACAAATGTCAAGGGTAAAGAAATCAGTGAAAAAAATATTATTTTATAATTTATATATATTATTATTCTTTGGAATAAAAATAATAAATCATTGCAAAAGTGAATTTTATCGTCAACAACGAAAGAAGAAGAAATGGAAAATATTTATTGATTTTAATGCCAAGTGTTTTGCACCGATTTTTATTTATCACTGTTTATTATTAAATTGCCATACAAATTAAATAATCGTCAACGATTAAAACAGATTTCTCTGATTTTAATTATTGGATTTAATTTTCAATCATTTGTAATTTTTGTAAATAATTTAAAATAATAAACATAATTTTTTACCGATTGGGAACGTGGTGATTGATTAATTGATATATTAATTAATTATTTCTTTTAAAAATTTTTAATTTATTAAATGATATTTATATTATTCTGAAAAAAATTGTGTAAAAATATTAATTAATTAAAATATTTGATTGATATAATAAATCAATTATTTTTCTCTAAATATATTATTTTATTATTTAAATTTTATTATTAAATACCATTTATATTGCGCAGAAATTTTAAAAAAATATTATTAATTTAAAATAAAATTATTTAATCGATATATTAAATTAATTATTGTTTTCGGAAAATAAATATTTTTTATTTGAATATTTTTTTAAACATGGTTAGTTAAAAATAAATGTAATTAAGAAATTTTATTAATTATTTTATTTTTTCAAAAAAGATTTATTTGTTATTTTTAAAATATTATATTAAAAATATTATTAATTTAAAATATTAATTATTTTTTCGGAAAATATTTATTTATTATTTTTATATTTATTAAATGACATTTATATTATTCCGAGAAAAGATATTTTTAAATTATATAAAACTAAATTAAGAAATTTTACTAATCGATATTTTAAATTATATTTTTTTTCGAAATATATTATTTTATTACTTATTATATAATATTTATATTAAGAGGAAAACTTTTTAAAAATATTATTAACTTAAAATAAAAATTATTTAATCGATATTTTTAATTAATTGATATTTTTTCGAAAATTATTTATTTATTAAATAATATTTTTATTATTTCTAGAAAATATTTTTAAAATATAATTAATTATATTATTCAATATATTAGAATAATTCTTTTTCAAAAAAATATTTATTATTTAAATATTAATTAAATTATAATTTTATCATTTCAATGGGGATTTTTAAATAATAATAATTAAAACGTAATTAAAATATAAAATTTAATTTATTTTTATTCGAAAATATTTTATTTATTATTAAATAATATTATTATTTACATTGAAATTTTTTTTATTATTATTAATGAAAAATAATTTTTAAAGAGAAGTTTTATTAATCAAAATATTTAATTAATTATTTATTTTCGAAAATTATTTTTTATTAAATATTATTTTTAATTATTCAAAGAAAAATTTTAAAAAAATACTTTTAATTTAAAATAAAATTATAATAATCGATAAATTAAATTTATTCAAAAATAATTTATTATTTAAATATATTTATTAAATAATATTTTTATTATTTCCATTGAAAATATTTAAAAAATATTGTTAATTAAAAATAAATTTAAATGATTAATTTTTTTAATTAATATAAATACTTTTTTTAAATAATATTTTTTAATTTTTTTAAATTTAAAATCTAAAATAAAATTTTAATAATCGATAAATTAAATTAATTAAATTTTATTCGTAAATAATTTATTTATTATTTAAATATTTATTAAATGATATTTACATTATTATTTATATTAAGAGGAAATTTTTTTTTTAAATATTATTAATTTAATCAACAAAATGAAAATGAGAAATTCTAAAATTGTGGAATCAAGTCAATCAATTAATTCACGGATTATTGATTAATTTAATATTTAACTTCAATTTTCAATATTGATTTTTACTTTACATTGAGCAAATCTTTAACAAACGGGTTCAGAATTTATTTATTTATGTAAATAATACGATTTATTTTAAAGGGAACCGTTGGAAAAATTTCCCAGGAAAATCAGATAAAAATATTTTCTTCAGCTTTCTGCCAAATGTAAATATTTGAAGAGGAATCTTTTACTAATTATTTTTCGCGCACCGACCTTTTTCTGGGGGGAAAACCACAATTATTGACAAAATTGAGAGAAATTCCGTGACTTAGGTTGTGATAGTAAGCAGGTTATCGACACTCGTGGAGTGGATGTACTATTGGGAGAGTGTTTTTCGGTAATATTATTTTCGGTCGGAAAAATCGATTCTTGTTTGCCCACCTTTTTAAAACGAGGAAAAATAATGATAGTAATATGTTGAAACCGATCTACTTTGCCAATGTTCTCGTCTCAATTCTGTAATTGGATCACTATTACAATTTCAGCCGGAATCATTATGCAAACTGACTCAGCTAACGGTACTGAGCGCCGACAAAAACAACCTGGCTTCGTTGCCAGAGGTAAGGCAGTTTTTGATTCCATGTTCGGTTCAAATTGAATTGTGGCGTTTTTTTTCGTTTGTTCGACAGAAAATCGGAAACTGTTCCAATCTCCAGGTTTTGGAAGTGCAACAGAACTGCCTTACATTTCTCCCAGATTCTCTCTGTCACTGTGTGCTGCTGACCGAGCTCATCTGCAGCAGCAATCAGCTCCAGTCTCTGCCAAATATGATTGGCCAGTTGGCCAAGCTGACGAATCTGCGTGTGGACAATAACCAACTTTCCCGATTGCCAGATTCCTTGGGACAGTAAGCGATTATTCATTCTTGGTCTTGGCAAACAACCAACTTGGATTGTGTGTGTGTGTTTGTTTGTGAGTATGCAGGTGTTGTCTGACGCCCCCTCATTCGTGTGAATGTGACCGGCTTATATTTGGCCATGGTTGAAGAGAATCATGGAGACTGTCATGCCAGTATGATCATCCACGATCTTCAAATATTGGTACAATGAATGTTTTAGTGTTTGTGAGTGCGTGTGCGGCACCCTGTTTACTTCTAAGTTTGTGTGTTGATATGAATGGAATGTGGCTTTTTTCAAGTTTGATGATTGTATTCTCAGTGGTCGGTGATTGCGTGCGAGCGTCTCGGTTGTGTGTGTGTGTTGGTACGTGTGCGCGTCTGTATTTTTGCAATTGCATGATGGCAACGGCAGCAGCAAAGGCACTGATATCACCATGGCAAAATGTCTGTCACTCTCTTAGCATCGTTCGATCTGATTGATAGACTTTTGATGATGACGATGAAGACGGTGTTGGTATATTATGCTGATTGATGGTATATGTTATGGTGAAATAGTTCACCGGCAGAAAAGTGTGATGCTGCACAAAGCAGTTACCATTTGTCACAATTGCTGCTTTGAAAATTGTATGGTCCTTCCAATGTCTTGAAACGATGAGATCAGTCGTTTTGGTCGTGTATCGATCGTATTGTTATCGCGATCTATTTTGTTTGTACCATCAAGTTGAGAATTGTACATTTGAGATGGACAAGTGAATGGTGATGGTTTGAAGAGTGCTTGTTTGTGTGATAATATTGGATCATGAGACCAGGCTCTCTGTAGTAGTGGTTTTTCGACAGTTTTCAATGGAATGCAACGTGATGTTTGTCATATAAGCGACCAGGAGGGTCAGACTGCATCACTCTGCACGCAGATCGACCAAGCTCGTTGTCGTGCCACCTCGGTGCTCTAGAGATCTCTAAAATGCTTCACAAATTCTATCACTTTTAGATTGGAATCCCTGACTCAATTGTACGTCTCATTCAATCATTTGGTTCACGTACCCCTGTCTATCGGTCTTCTACGTCGATTGCGATATTTGCATATGGACATGAATTGCATCACCGAATTGCCTATGGAGGTTCTTGGAGAGTTTTCGGTTAACATTTGAAAATCGGTTTCGTTTTCAGATTGGCAGTTGTAGCGCTCTCAGGGTTCTGTCTCTTCGAGGCAATAAAATCCAATATTTGCCCGATGAGATTGGACGTATTCCACGATTGCGAATGATCAACTTGAGCAATAACAGAGTCAAGTTTTTACCCATGTCGTTTTTGAAGTTGAGAGAGTTGCAGGTCAGTTTCCTTCCTCAATCCGATTGATTTTGGATGGGGTTTGACCATGGAATGATGATTATCATCTGGTATTTCTGTAGGCAGTGTGGTTGAACGACAACCAGATTCAGCCGCTGGTTCAGTTGCAATCGGAGAGGGATGTGGACACCGGTCGCAAATGCCTCGTCTGTTACTTGTTACCTCAAATGAGCAATACCGATGATCCAGAAGCCGTGGATAACGATCCCAATGCCTGGCTGGTAGTTCAGGAGAGCAGACCCCGAGTTATTCAGTGGCACGATGAGGCCATAACAGATTCAGTAAGACACCGTTAAAACTGTTGGAGGACATCTTATTGTTTAGGCACAGGCTAAAGGAAAACTACCGAAAGATGCACCGGCAAAGCAGGTAAATCTCGGGAAACATAATATGGGCAAGCACAACAAAATTACGTCAATGGGATCAATAAGTCAACCTGTGACTCTGGGCAATGGGGATTGTATTATGGTTCCCGCCTCCATGATCTCGTCTAACCAGGAAGTCGGTAATTTCATGAACAACTCTCTCCAGTGGCAAAGAAACATGTTGTACAACCAGAACCAGAACATGAACTATTATCCAATTATTAATAACGGGGGGATACACAAATCAGTCCAGCGAAGAGGAGGTAGTGGGTATGAGTCCGATAGTGCGGCTTTACAGGCTAGTCGGTCTCGCGGACGTTTCGGGAACATGATGATTGGAGGACCTGACAGGTTTTTGGGACAGATTCATGAATCGTCAGAATCTGGGAATCATACCCTCAGCAATGGTAACACAATGCAGAACCGAACCGGTCAACAGTCAGGACTGGTGATGAACAATGGCAATGTGGTCCGATACGGACTTCATCCGGCTGGTGGAGGTATGGTTGGGGGTCGTCAGAGTGGCTACAGCACTGATACGGGATTGATAATGAATTCTGGTCGCAAGGACAACCGAGTAACTCATCGGACCCGTCAGAATACCAAGTCCCATACCCATTTTAAAAACCCGTACGATCAACTGCGAATCATGAGATCTACAACACCCCTCAATCGAAGATCAGACAGTGTGGCCTCGTCCTTGCCACCGCCACCTTCCCGACAGCCCCCACCACCACCTCAGAGACCGTTGCCGTCTCCTCCGTTCCGTCAAGGAACGCTAACTAATCTCGAGGCTGGCTTTCCCATTGACTGGCAAATGCAAATTTCCACAACCATACCGGACCATTCTCGACTGTTACCTTCGCCAAATATTCCCCACTTCATCTCATGTCCACTGATGGAAGATCCTCGAGCAGCCAATATGGTCATTCCTCCGCCACCGTGTCGCACTCCTCCCAATCTGACATCGAACGCAAACAACTCAAAAAATCTCAACTACCTCAACCAATACGTGAGCAATTCGATGTCAATGGACCACCAGATGATTGTGGACATGCACCATCCTGGTCTGACGTCAATCAGTCCCAGTATTATCGACGACCCTTCCTATTTGATCAACAACAATCATACTCACATCCCGACGGGACGAACTTATTTCGCCCAGGTTACCGTGACCATTCACAGAAACAAGGGTCTCGGTTTCAGTATCACCGGAGGTATAACGTCTAACCCCAATCCTTTTCGACCGTCCGACAAGGTTTGTTATCGTCTCTCTCAACTCCGTTTCTTATTTATTCGTTTTTTTACCACGGCAGGGCATTTTCATTGCAAAAGTCAATCCAGCAGGACCAGCTGACGGCCACCTGAAAGTGGGTGACAAGATTCTCATTGTAAGTCATCATTTTATTGTTGATCCAGAGTCGTTACTGCCAACCGTTCAGGTAAATAACAACAGCTTCATTGGGGTCGAGCATTCGACTGCCGTGAACACTTTGAAGAATTGCGGAGACATCGTTCAGATGACCGTGGACCGATTGATTGAACGCGGGAACGCAGATATTTGACACTAGCTCGTTTCATGAACATGTCACTATCTCCGGTGTTTCTGTTTCACATTTATTGATTTGTATTGATTTTGTACATTTAAAGTCGTGAAATGTTCTATGCATCTTAGTGTTATATGTACTCGACCCCTATCCCTTTCTCTCTCTCTCAATACAGATCTTCAGCTTTCTCGAATAAAGGGGTTTCCCGGCTCTTATCACTCCTGCCTCACCAGGGATCCGTTGGTCTGGAATTGGTGACGTGTTTTTGTTAATGGAATTATTATTTAGTCAGATTTTATGTATTGTTATTTCTGTTTCAATGGATTTCTCAATGTTATCTTAATGGTTCATGGTCACCCTTAAGACCCCTTGGAACGTTGACATCCAATATGGCTGATCCACTTTTGTTGTGAAGAATTTGTACTTTGAAATTGATCTGAAAACAACTGCTGATCCGATATCGGATTGTAGGTCAAATATACCTGTGTAAAACCTGTCCAATTTCAAAGTGAATTGGTGAACGGTGTCATTTGATGCGGGGATATCTTTAGTCATCAAATATCCATGAAGTGTAGATATGATTCGACACCTTTGGCCTTTTAAATATTGACGTTTTTGTTTGTCTTCATCGTAATATTGATTCTGTGGTCGTATTTCCGAAAAATAAATAGTTGGATACTGTGTACGATCACTTTCATCGTGACACCCCAACGGAATTTTTGTCAATGACCTTGGCAAATCTTCCAAATTCATTGGTCGAATTGAGAACAAGCATTTGAGACGTTTGGTTATTTTGATGACGTAATGTTTGGTAATAATCGCTTATCCTGTTTCTTTTGAAGTTATGGATAATGATAAAAGGACTATTGAGAAAGAGTTGGTGGTTGAAAACTGTGCTGAGGCGACATGTAAAAAAGTGGTTCAAGTGATTGAATGTTGAGATTGTATTTGGTTTTATTTTAGTTCTGTAAATTGATTTTAAATTCCCGACCAATAAAATGGTTGACATAGCTGATGATAGACAGAAAAGATTAGAACAAGAAAACTATTGGGTTGTAAAGTTCAAGATACAATACTGCCAGATCTCGTTTAACGGACACCCTTTGAATCGGACTCAGCTGTCCTTTATTGCGACATGTCCGCTTATTGTTGTATAATGATTAGAGTATCGGTTTTATTCGTTATTGAGAGTGTCTCCTCTTAGTTGGGTGTCCCTTAAAAACAAGGTCTGATTGGATATATTAAATAGTAACAACGATTTGCTACAAAGGAAATATAAACATTTTAATGGCAGCACTTTCCATTGTTCTCAGTGATATTTTGTCATCTTAGGGATAAATTCTTGATGCCATCTTTATAAAAAGTGAAGAACTTCGAAAAAGAATTTTTCAATGCGTTTTAAAATTTTCTTTATTTGAAAACTCTTTTTCACACAGGTAATTTTGAAGATATCTGCACAAATGATAATCTGAAGGAGCGATATCAATTGAGTATGTTGGGTGAGGGAGAATTTCCTATTCTAATTCCTTTATTGTTTGTTGTGTGATTTCTGAAATATGGGATTTAGCATTGCCATGTAGAATGATGATATTTTGTTTCTGTGAGACCGAAGTCCTGCTTTAACAGTTAATATTGGCTTTTTTCCAAATGCCAATCATTGTATTTTAACTTTAATATAAAACACCCACTTTTCACATCTTGGTATAATATTTTTTATAATTAAAACTCTGATCTTTTGTTGCTGTCTCTTAAATTAGTGAATAATCCGTTGTCTATTGCCTTTACCCAATTCATTATGATAAATAGTACTGCGAGAGACATATGTGTGTTGCTCTAAAGTATGTAAACGTCTAGTCCTCTTCTGAGAGTCAAAAGAATTGTGTTGTCGAGATTTGAAGGACTTTCTCCTCGTCTCACAAATATTTGGCTCGTTTTTGGTATAGGACCGCACTTACTATTGAAATCTAATTTTTGGAACCATCTTTGACATTTATCGAGTGAGAAATAAGATTCCGTAGCTGTAATATTTTTAAAGGCATTTTTCAAGTACTGTAAAATCCCGAGTTAAGCTGCAGCTAATACGTACATAAAGGCAACATTTTTGAATTGAAGCTAATGTGATGTGGAGCTTATACAACTGAAAATCAATTCAAATCGAAGGTAAGATTATTTATTTCAATTTTCAACATCACACTCCTCAAAACCATCACACTTTTCATTGTCAATAAAAGTGAAATT
>JBBMKC010211805.1:0-12983 GCA_037834085.1 Bipalium vagum | reverse complement strand
TTTACTGATTGTTTTGATTTGCACCACCTAAGATTTTGGAGTCAGGTTTAAATTTGATACCCTAAATATTGAACATAACATAATTAACATCCACCAAAAATATGCTTGTTTAAATATCTTAATTATGTTATAAACATTACACAGGAATTCAATTATTATTAATTAAATTAATATACTAATATAAATATTAAATTAATATAATAATATATTTAATGAAAAGCTATAATGAAAATGCAATTATTGTTAACAAAACAAAACGTGAAAAATGAAAAGGAATGGGTCAAAATATCATCTGAGGTTACGCAAAATGATGTGCAGCACCTAATAGGGTGTGTGAATTTCAAACTTCGATCTTTTACATACAATACCGCCAAAATATAAAATATGTAATTTTTGTAAATATATTCTTATTACGTTTTTGGATATTCATAAATTTTGTGTTTAGCTAAATACATGCGGATTTGATAGCTGTATTTTGCCGACCAGTTTTTTTCGTATACACCCTTTATTCCAGATAGATAATCAAATATTTATTATCAACACAAAAAGTTTAATCAACCCATTAAAAATCGAGGACAAATCTGTAAAACTGTTTTTTTTATTAAACAAAATAATTATTATTTGAAAATAAATTCTTGTCAAAGATTTTGCAAATAATTTTCCATACAAATACGTGGACATTACATTGCATGCAAATCAATTTGGCTTTTTGCCTTGACTTTGAACATTTTTTACCACAGGAAATTTAGGGAATATTTCTTTGAGAATCTGCCATAAGTACCAATTATATATATGGTTTTCCAAAACTCTACAAAGTTAATTAGATATTGCCTGGTTTATTTTCTGTTTTATTATTAAATTTATTCCATTTCATAAAAAAAGTTTCATACCAAAAAAGACTCGTTTTTAATTTTTCATTATAAAAATGAGATGAAGATTAAAACAAAAAAAGTTTTGTTTAAAACAATGTTGAATTGTTTTGTACATATGAAAAAACAAATATATATATATATATATATTAGTCAAAATGAACTTTTTTGTGGTTAAATATAATATCAATTGAGATCTTAATTTCATCTCCGGTATATCTTTTAAATATTGAAATTAGTTTATTTTTTCCCATAATTGATTTATTCTAGATTTTAAAGTTCGATAACTCTCTTTTAATTAAAAAACAAAGAAATGTATTTTTGATGTGCTCTCATGAGTTAAGGAAATATTCTAAAAAAATCAATAGTTTAGGCAGTTCATTGAAATAAAAATTTGATTTTTCAAAATTTTTAATTTGTTACTGATCATTAGTTTTAATTTACAAATAAATTTTTTAATTTTTTCAAAATAAAATAATAAATTCTCAAAAAATATTTTTCTGAAATAAAACTTAAACGAAAAAAATAAGAGCAGTTTAAAATTAACAGTAAACTTTAATTATTAGTGTTTCTTTATAAAATGATTTGATCTAACCATTTTGAATATTATTGTTCTCGCTAATTTTTTATTTATAAAATATATTTTTCACTTTTTAAATAGTAATTAATTAGCAAATTAATAATAAAAATAATTAGAATTTATTAAACGACGATATTATAATATTTTATATTATCAGAGTTTCTATCTTTAGCTAAAAGCTTATTTAACATAGAGAAACTTCTTTCTACACTGGCTGAGGTAGGTTGTCAGTTTATCAAGAATGAATATTCAATAGGTAAAATTGATTACTTTCCCATGTCCTGTATTATTATTACAAAACCACTTTTGATTACCATTATTGATTACTAGGGAAAGTAAAAGTTAATAAAGTTAAAATGAGTCTTATAGGTTCTCTTGACCTACAAAGCACATGTATACCATTTTCGGTCACCGAAGGTCCTTCTATCGTGATTTATAAGGTTAAAATAAGGATAAAATTTATGGTTATGTTAAAAATAAAATTTTTAGGCTATATAGTTAAAATATGGTTAACATTTTTAATAACAAATTTAATAATAAAGTTAAAAAAAGTTTTTTTAGGTTTCAAATAAAAATACCTTAGTTATAAAGTTAAAATACGGTTAGAAAATGTTTAAATAATATTAGATAATAAATTAAATCAAATTTAAGTTTTATAGAAGTAAGTTTAATTTTAGTTTGTAAGTAATCTTAATTTAAGTAATTGTAATTTCCATCAATGCCAAAGAGTCAATCTGCAAAGTCAACAGGATCGTTATTGGTTACCCGAAAGAATTTATTGATACCCCTACAAATCAACTGTACTGCAAATTGTGCGACGTCATTGTAAAACATGAAAAGCCACCGTCAATCTTGGAAGCACAATAATAAGAAGGCTGCATGTTCTACTCAATCATTTTTGGCAATATCAAAATGTAGCTTTACAACAGAAGTGGCTAAAGCATTTATGGCGGCTGATATTCCCCTATATAAATTAAATCATCCAGGAGTTGCCAAACTATTTAAAGTCCTTGGAAATGATTGTCCATCTGAGTCTTCATGCCGCTCTCAAGTGTCACAATTAGGATCTGAAACAAAAATCATGTAAAGGATCTAGTTGATGGAAAAAAGATTTTCTTTATTGTTGACGAAATTAATTTATTATTATTTTAGTAATAGTTAATTTTTTTAATTGAAAGTATTTGTTGATCTCAGTAAGTGTTCTTGGTCCATGGTTTTTTGTTTTATTTAATTTATAAATGATATTTAAATAAATATTTAAAGAACACTAGTAACTTTAATTTGGGAAAATCATTGAGATAATGATAACTAATTTTTGTGTGACGAGTTTGCATTTTTCTCTCAATTCTTTATTGTTTTTCTTCTTAATTTTTAGAAGTGAATTGAGTTCGTTGAAATATTATTATTATCATTATTATTATTGTTATTATTATTATTATTATTAAGCTCATTTTTTAAAAAACAGATTGAGGAAAATGTATTCTATTTATATGCATATTTTAAAACAAAATATAAGCCGTTCGAATGATGTTTTAAACTAATATTATTTAAAAGAAATATTATTGTAAAAGAATGACAATTCAATGCTAAAAACATTATATTAAGAAATAACACATCCTCTATTTTTATGTGTTTATTACAAAATATTTGTTTTAAATATCTTTGATTTATTATAGCTGATACTTTAATTATGATCATGTCTCTACAATTTTCATCATATTATAATTAATATTTATCTCCTAGTTGATTTTAATTTTTGTTATTATTTTTTGTGTATATTTATTTTTTTTGTTTATTCAAATTTTTTAAAAAAATTTTAATATATAGTTAGATATGTCGAAAATGTCCGATAAAATGAAAAGCTATACTGTCGAATATAAGAAGGAAACAGTCGAGGAGACAATGGGTAGAAATCCAGCTGCTTTCTGCAAAGAGAAGAATCTTGATCCAAGGATGGTGAGATGTACCAGTATGCTTAAAAAATAATCCCTCCTTTGAAAATAAGCCCTGGCTTGATTTTTCCTCAAAAAAATTATATAAGACCGGTTTTATTTTCGAAGAAACACGGTAATAATAATAATAATAATTTCAACGAACTCAATTTACTTCTAAAAATTAAAAAGAAAAGCATAAAAATGAATTGACAGATTCTAGTCAGAGAGTTTGCCTTGTCTGCAAATTTTTTTTTATTAATTCCAATTATAATTTCCTTAACATAATGCCGAATATTAATTTATAAATAGTAGTATTAAAATTTTCACACGGTTTAACAATTTTTAATGAATTCCATAATTAAACATCATCCACTGATCTATATCATACTCATTAATTTAACATCTGAAACTTTTCAATATGTGGTGAAATGATATTATTTTATTTTTTATTTACATTAACTTTTTTGAAAAATATTTCATAAAATTGTTAAGTTTCCCTAAAAGTGACTAAATTTAAGTTACAAATATCGGTAAGGGGCTTCTAGGTTACTTAACATAAACGTATGTCATTATCAGAAGGCTTTATGGAGTGTAATTCGGAACCGTAAATAAAATAGGGTAAATGAAAACAACTGAAATCAAATACAAATATTTTTATTTGTAAAAATGTGAGTTTACAAGGGGATTTCAAACGAGAATCCTTAAATCCTTACACAGTTTTCCTGTAACTTGTTGCAAGGCCCTAAGATGATTTACCAACCCTAACTGTTGTGTAAATCACAAACAAAAAGAGAAAAATGGAAGATGGGAAAACAAAATGAAGATAATCCTATAAAATAGTGATTATCGGAAGAATTTTTGATTTTAAAATAAGTTTAAATAATCTGTGCAAACTGTAATAGTTTACTAGATATGAAAATATGAAATAATATATGAAATAATAGTAATAATAATTAAAAGTATTAATAATAATTAAATAAATTTACTGTTTGCAAAAAATGGGCATAAAATATAGAATGCTGAGAATGTTCTGGGCTCGTTTTTGAATGTCGATTTCCGAATTAAGTTGTCGTCTCTGTATTTTTGAATTTGAATTATTCTGTGGATCGATCTGTCTCTATAATGTCCAATATCTGTATTTAATATCCGTATTGTGCTGTGTCTGAATTGTTCGAAAAATACTCGTGCTTAAATAGCTTGTGTTGACAGGAACTATGTTGTTTTGATCCAAAGATTTCCGCACTGACTGATTTTGTTTTTGAATATTTTTTGTGTCAATATTTTTGTTTTCGAGTTAACCTTTTATATTATATTTTCTAAGGTTATTTCTATTTTTGTATTTTAATTATTTCCTTTTTTAATGTTTTGTTTTAAATTATTTCTATATTTATATTTGCATAATATTTTTTTGCAAATTTCTATTTTTAGAAACCTAGTATTTTCTAATTTTAATTTTATGTACAATTTTTTGTTTTTTTTATATATTTTCGTTGATTAATAATTAATTAATAATAGTAATAATAATAATTGTTAGGTCTTAATTTTATTCATTTTTAGGGATTCTCATTTTTACAAGTGAACAAAGATAAAAATACTTTTGTTAAAATCAAATTAAAAATAAAAAATTTCAAGATCAAAAATTGTCAGAATTGTTTTTTATTGTTAAATAGTTCAGTTTCTCTTGAGTCTCCACATATCTCCTCCTTTTTGAAGACTTTTGTCCTCAAAAGGTGGCATGCGAAACAACAAGAGTTTTCCTTCGGGTGTCCGGCCGATGAATCTGAGAATACCAACTGAGGCTCTATGGGGCGAAATTACTGTTGTTGGGAGATTGGATGCATTTGTAATGTGTACTTCCTTTTTAATTGAATGTTGTAAGCGGGGCGTTTATATCCATTGGATAAGAGGGAGGAAAGGTGTGAAATGATTGATGAAATCTGGAAGTTTGGGAAGCGACTTCAACTTTTTTACGATTAATAGTTTTCGTTCGAACTGAAGATACTGTGGAAGAATCGGTTTGCGTGGATTGAGGAATGATCAATTTTTTGGCTTTCTGAATGAGTGTGGTTTTTCGGGGACGTTTTCTTTTCGACTTCTTGGTTTCAGTGCTGGCTGGCACTGCCAATACAGTTGGTTCTAGTTTAATGGACAAAGGAATTGCTGAGGCTTCTGGAACTTCAAAATAGTCATCATCATGACATATGGTGAATTACTAATACCATAAACTGTAGTGGGTTGAAAGTTTATCGTGCTTTTTTCCAACTCTGTTAAAACTGCATGATGAATAGTGGGCAAATGGCTAATATCAATTTCCAAGAACATCCTATAGCATGGTGTAAGCTTCTTCCTGACATAAAACTACTAATTCCTCTGATTATTTGCCATATAAAGTAAATACCAGAGAATCCGGCTACCCATGTGCCAAAAGTTGTAAAACCACCCCATATGTAGGAAATTACATTTTTTGCAGCGTGAAGGTAATGTTCAACACCAAATAGAAGATTATAATCCATTTTTCCATCTTTGGGAGTGAATACATTGGTAATTATTTCGACAATTTCTCTTTCTTGAACTTAAGGGAATAATAAAATTAGTCGAGCTTGTTCTATGTCGTTCATTGAATATAATTCTCCATCGACCATAGTGGGTAATTGTTTGAATTCAACTGTACTTTGCATTTTTAATACTGCGATTGTTTGTACACGGTCTCTTGGTAGTTTCCTCTCGGGAAGAGATATCCACTGATCTCCTATTTTATACAATGGTGAGATTGCTAGACTACACATCGTTGGTTGTGACTGTATTTCCATATCAAGTAGTATTCTAGTTAAAGGAGCTACAAATCGCAATTTCTTTTGATACATCATTGATAAATCATTTGTACAATGTGGATGATTTGCAATAGAAACATTTTTTTGTGCACTGATACGTGTATAACGCTTCACCCATTCTTCTGCCAAATACACCATCTTGGATCAGTAATGGCAAAGTGAGTTCGGGATTATTTACTGCTAATAACTTACGATTTTTCAATATTTCTCGGACTAGTTTGCAATCGTTTAATACTGTCTCCTGGTAGACATCTTTGAGTTGTCTCTGTAGATCATGATAAAGGTAATCTATTTTATTGTTTACGTATAGAGCAAGTTTAATATCTGAGCAATCTTTTAATGATGCTTTTTGTACTCTGTCTTTTGACACATAAATACCTTTATAATTGGTTTCAAGAACTGACATTGCACACTTTACTACTGGTTTCTTTATAATGAGCCGTATTAATTCGTTTTTGTCAGTATTTACCAGCACTGTAGGAATATTACGCTCCTCACTGTTTGAACTACGTCGTGGAAATTTTTGAAAATTTTCTGGTATTTTTTTGTATTTATCATGAGTGGGATTAAGTTGAAAACCAGTTATTTCTTCAAAGTTAGTCATTTTTAATAATCGTAAATTGCATGGTTCTTTATTTACTTCATAAAGGAGTGTGGCTTCTACGGAAGAACAAAATCCTTTTTTCAAATTACAACTATGGCGTGATAGTAATTGGCCTGAACTCATATCAAATATTCCTTCATAGGATAATAATTCAACTTGGTAGTCCTCAATTTTCATTACTTGATTGACTTTTTCTTCGTTTATGTATTTATTATGACAATCGCATCCACCATTACTATTTAAATTTCCTCGATTAACTACTTGTCTTGTTACCGTATTTTCTTTTACTGCTATGCTCAAGGCTTCATCTAATTTAATTTTACCATGTTGGAATGCGTTACCGCATGTGTCAATCGTAACTTGAACTTCTCTGGGTAATAATTTTGCTGACATTATTGAAGTATGACTATGCATACCACAATGGTATTGTAAAGTAGATTCTTTTACTCTACACTCTCGTATCTTAGTACAATAAAAATCTCCTTCTTGGTAAATATAATAAGCAGCTTTTTTGGACGTCACATTATTTGGTGCTAAATGTTCACAATCGGGTGCATCAACTAATGAGTATATATTGCCAAATTTTGAGTTAGCACAATCATATGCTATGATGGTTCCTGTTTGTTTGAAAAAAGAAAACATAAGCATCATCATCATTTGTATCATATTAGAACTAGTACTATTTGGGGTTGTGTGGGTTGGTGTGGAATTGAAAGTTTCCATCCACCTATCTTCTCTATGAAAGGGTCTATGATTTGGCGTACAACTTTTGTTGTTTCTTTTAAAATAAATTGTATTTGTTCAGGACATTGCTGCATTCTTTGAATTGCCTGCCGTAAAACTACTGCCAATGCTGTAGTACATGAACCTTTACTCAGATTATTTATTAATAATTGATGAATTTGTGAATTACTCATTTTTTCAAGATTTTTTATTTTAGGCAATAATATTTTAAGTTTATGGATGAGATTTTCAAATCCCATTCCTTGATAATTTATATCACTAACATGAATTGCACTATTTAATGCCTGAATAATGGCTGTAACTTTTGAATTATCGGAAGTATTTTCCTCCTCGAATTCATTATTTAACTCTGCGGCTACCTTTTGAGCCTGTTTAAACATGAGGTTTTCTTTAACCTGGTGTAATGTATTTGTTTGCGGTACCCTTTTGACTGCTGGTATGTGTTGATATATTGGATTAGGGTTTTTGATTTTTACTGCCGGTTTCTGGGTAGCTACATCGTTACCCGAAATTTTCTCAGTTTGTATACATTTGTTTGGAGTTGGTAGAGGATTTTGATAAAAGGGTAGAGATTCTTGAGGTGGAATTGGTACATAATCAGATGTGTTTAATTGTTCGTCAACATCTGACAATTGTACATCATTGATGTCAACTTGTCAGTGTCTCGGTTGAACCTGTGATAATGGTTGATCATCTGTGACTAATAGTTTTTGTAATACTTCAGTGGTTTCGTCTATTTCCTGCCAAGTCGTTTGAATAGTTTGATTTATATTACCG
This sequence comes from Bipalium vagum, assembly GCA_037834085.1. Taxonomy (NCBI): domain Eukaryota; kingdom Metazoa; phylum Platyhelminthes; order Tricladida; family Geoplanidae; genus Bipalium; species Bipalium vagum. The sequence goes on along the minus strand of JBBMKC010211805.1, from coordinate 4,644 downwards.
TTAGGATCTTCGTCAACTGTCTGATCCTTTGTTGATTGTTCCGTAGGTACCTCACAATATTTGGGTTCTTCAGGTGGTTGTAAATTAGTCTCTTGCATTTGATTCGTAAGATCAATAACTTCTTCGGCAAGGGGTTGTGTTGGTACATAAGTTCCAGCATAATGAACTATCACTTTAGTAACCTTTTTTTGTCCACAACCGCAATCTATCAAATGCTCATCATCATCTCTCATTTTACCAAATATTTCTAATAGTGGCGTTAAAGGTATTGTGATAAGACTTTTAACTCGTTGTCATAATTTATATACTTTGCTATTTAAAGGTAACATATAATACTGAACTGTTTCATCAGTTCAGTATTACCATTATTTGATCATCGGGTATGATTTCTTCAGGAGTACTCTTATTCACTTTTGAATATTCATCCCTTAATATTAATTCTAATTTTTCTATGTATGCTAGCCTATTTTGATGTGTAATATCTGTCTCATTTTGGACAGTATTAATTTGACCTGCTAATCCTGGACAACTTCTTTGAGTATGTCCGAATTTTCCACAAATGTAACACTTCATTTTTCCCTCAAAGATTTTTTAATTAGTTTTGCAAGTTATGCACAACTCGTTTACAAAAATACTATTGATCCCGGATTATTATTTTCTTTTTTTGTAGCTTTCATTTTCTACACAAATAAAATTAAGGTTATCATAGAAATATTAAGTTGGATTTGACAGCAAAAATCTGAGTAGTTCAGTAAGAGAAATACATAAATAGTTTTTGATATTTGCCAAGAACATCAATTTTAACTGTAATTTAACAAATGTTATATAATGTCTCTTTCGCAAAAATTTCATAATTTAAATAACACTTAATTTATGTCAATAAAAATGTTATTTTTGGTAAAATAATAATTGAATTTTATTAATCATTATTCGATAATTGATTTTCCAATTTAACAATTTATTTAATATAATAAAAAATCAATAAAACATTTTTATAGTTATAATTTTTGAATACTCTTATAATAAATTTTTCTCTGCCTGTACAAGTTAACTCAATCTAATTTTTTCCAGTATTTGTTTAAATAAATTCGCAGTTCAAAATTCAGTATAAATATGGATAAAGTAAAATCAGAAGATGAATTTGGATTTAGGATTGATCGGTGCCTTTCTGACGCCCTTATTAAAACAAGTAAATTATATTTTTCAATTAAATACTCTAGCCAAGTCAATATTTTACAGTTTCCGGAATTGGTATAGGTGTAATTGGTTCATTCCTTTTCTTTAAACGTTGGTATTGAATTTTTATTTGTTCTTATTTTAATAAATTTTGTCACAGGTAAACCGGGATTTGTACTGCTAAGTACTGGTTTTGGCTTGGGAATGGCAGTTGCAAATTGTAATAAAGATTTCGAAGTACCATTGTCCTTAGTATCAGCGAAAATTATTGTAATTATTTATAATTATATTTTATAATGAAAAGCTTTTTATTCCAGAAAAGTTCAAACAACTCAAATGTATAGCTAGGAAACTCCAGATTTTAGATTTGAAGCTGTCTCTTAACTTACATTTTGTTAACTAGTTCTTTACATTTAATAAAAATTGAAAAATCTTTTTATTATTAGTTTTTCATATTCATCTATAAATTCTCGAATGGTGGCTTGCACTCGAGTTTTTAAAATATATACTACATTAAAACCCCAAGGGATTGTGTTGCAGTGGCAGCAGATATCTGACACAAATATCTCTATTGTCCAGTTATTCATATGGAAACATTGGATTTTCTATTTTTCATGCTAAGTAATAATGAACTTCAAAAATGGAACTTCATTTCTAAGTGAAAAAAAGTGTCAACTCAAGTCGATCTTTATGGATTTTGATAAATTTATAGTGAAATCATCTGTCCAGGTTCTCTACTTCTCCAATCTTTTTAATGTGACGACTTTTGGCTCTGAAGCTTCTGTGGTGTGACTATAAATGTAGTTCTTGGATTGAAAAAGCAGTAATGGATATTAAGAATTGAATTGAAAATATATTGTATAATTTAACAAGTTTTTTGAAAATATTGATATTATAATTGTCAGAAAGAGAGACAGTCTCGACCACCAAAAATGGATTCTAGTAAAGGTCGAGATTAAGATTTTTTAAAAAGTTATGGAGTTTAGAAATTTCAATGAAATAGGGCATTCTGCAAGAATGTTAAAGGTTGTAGGGTTCTTAATAAAGGAGGACATCTAAAGGGAAGTGAATATCGATGTTTTAAGTGTATGATGGGATCATGTTTGAGTGGAACATCACCGCAAGTGGTTAAAAAGTTGGCATTTAGTAATTCAAATATGATCTGAGATTCGGAGACAAATGAAAGAGGACGATTCAGAATTGAAAACGAAGTTGCAGAGATAATTTTCTAGAGTAACATGTGCATTTTTGTCATTATGGTATCGGAGATAAAGTGACAAATAAAAAATTGATTGGAAGGAAGGATAAATACAAATTGAAATGTAACAAAAGCTTTGGTGGATCTGAATCAAGATGATCCTGATGAACTCTCTGAATCAATAAAAAGAAAATACGACAAAGGCTTAAAATTATTAACACATGTGGCAGAATTATCAATATCTCCAGCCACTTTAGAACGAGTTTTGTGGTTCATGAAACCCCATGTGATGGAATTTGTGATACAGCAATCAAAGAATGGATCAGTGATTCTTGGATCAATCCTTGCGGGTTTAGGTGCAGCTAGAGGCGTTGCAACAGCTGTTCAAAGAGTAAAAGAAACACAAAAAACAGATTTAGAGAAAAAGAAGTTAGAATTGGAAATTAAAAACCTCTGCAAATCCGATAAAATCGTTGTAGAACTGAAATCAATCGAAGCTGTTACAACTAAGCGAGTTTATACTTTGATTCAGGAAAGCTTCATGAGGTAAAATCAAATTCTTTTAAAAGTAGTGGATTATATTTTGGAAAATGATTAAAAGATTCAATTTTAAATAGTTTAGAATATGGTAATTTAAATAAATATGAAAAAAAAGATTTATTACAAAATTGAGTAAGAATAAAATTAAGATTACAAAACAAGGAAATGGTTTATAAGCTTCTAAGAAGAAAGGCAATGAGCTTTATTTTGATCCTTGTGAAAAAAAGCTAATTTTTTTAAAAAATTTTAAATTTACTTGAATTATTTTGGCCGATGAATATGAAAAATATTCTGAAATTATTAAACCAACTGCTCCTATTTATCTTGTTTTTACAAAATAATCAATGAAATCCAATTATTGAGCAATTAAAAAAAATAAAATTCGAAAATTTTATAAATGAGAAAAAAGTTTTAGAGGATTTATTAACACAAAAAATTTAAATATATTTCTATAGATTCTCATTTAAAATTAAGTAGTATTTTTATTGGAGGAATTTAGGAATCGGAACTGCTATTATGACAGGAATATCAACATTTGGAACTAGTTTATTAAAAAAAAGATACAGAGAAATTTGTGAAACACTAGAATCTTTAATTAGTAAACTTTATATATTTCAATTAAAAGCAATAGAAGATAAAATATTATCTAATGAAGAAATTGAACAAGCAAAAATACTAATTACTGAATGTAAAGAAAATATTGAAAAAAACATGAAAATGTAAATAAAGAAGTTAAAAAAGAATTTTCAAAGAGCTGAAAAAAGATTACAGAGAGAAGATGCAAAGTTTATAATGATCCAGCGAAACTACTTAACAGTTGTCAACTCGAATTTATTATTTTAAATTTTAATAAATAGATACAAATCAAAATTCAATTGACTTTAAGAAAAGAATTGAAAAATTAAAAAAATATTTTAAAACTAATTAATTAAATCAGTGGAAAACAGAAAAATGATTAGAACAAGATTTAACATATTTTCATAAACCAGTTACTCATACTTTAAGGGTAAAAATGAAAAAGCTAATAAAGGGTTCCAGTCAGGCGGAGATAATTTTTGGAAGGCGGATAGACCGAGATAAATGATATTCAACGAATGAGGAAGCAAAGAGGACGGAAGTAGTCACGAGCACGAGAAGGAATTTTATATTCGGGAGAGAGGTTCTTGTCAAAGTGGAGACGAGAAATAAAGATCAACCAAGATACGAAGGACCATGTCGAATCCGGGAGAAGATCCACGAAAGAAGATATTTATTAGAGCATGCTGATGGAAGTACTTTGGAGAGAAACGTCGAAAAGTTAAAAAAATTATTGAGAGGGGAATATAAGATGTGGTTTGAAATATTGTTTTCAATGAATTTTTTTGAATAGAGACCTCATTTATAATAACATAAATTTAACTTCGTAATAAAGATTTTTTAAATTTAATATTACATTATTATAAATGTAATTTTTAAATTAAAGTTTCTAAAATTAATAAATTCTTTAATTTAAAAATGTTTTTGTAATTTTTAATAAAAATAATAGTGACGTGGCTATTTTAAAAATGATTTGTTTAAATAGTTTTTTTCAGACCAAAAGGAGAAATTCAAATGGCTAGAGAAGACTATCACTTCTTTAATATCAATTTGTCCTCAAATAACTGACGCACCCTGTATATACAGTCCTTGTAAAAAGTTTGTTCACCCCCTATAGAATATACAAAATTAATGGAAATGAATAAGTTAAAACT
>JBBMKC010211794.1:0-12983 GCA_037834085.1 Bipalium vagum | reverse complement strand
CATAAGCTCTTGCTCTTTTGGTTTAGAATTGTTGCTGGTTGGTGCTGGGACCTCTTTTTCTATGGATCCCAACACAGGTAACGAATGAATTCCATGAAAGAAAAACTATGGCTCTGTCAGGATTGCGTTTTGGATTGTCATAACGAATCCATTTTTCGTCTCCTGTGATAATTTGATGCAAAAAGCTTTTTCTTTTTTGTCTCTGAAGCAGAACATCACAAATTCTTTTTCGCCGTTCAATGGATCTTTCTGTCAATTCATGTGGGATCCAAATATCTAATTTTCGAATAATTCCTAAAGCTGCCAGACGTTTTAACATGCATTGTTGAGTCACATTTAATGCGACAGCCAGATCAGGTTGTGTTTGGCATGGGTCTTCGTCCAACAGCCTTCTCAAATCTTTATCTTCACATTGTTTTTGTGGCTTCCCATACTCCTTGTCGTTCGTATCATATTGGCTGCAGTCTTCTTGGCAATAAAGTAATCTAGAATTACTTCCCGCAAATGTCGTTTATTTGGGATGAATATTGAAATTTTGAATCGCTATAATATTTAAAAAGGAAAATTAAAACAACTGTCTCGTGATATTATTAATTATATGATATTTTTGTTTATAAATCAATTCAATATAATTTGTATGTATTCAAAAAAAATTTTTATTATCATTTTAAAAAAAGCCGGGGTCAAATTTTTCACCTAATATATATAACAAATATAAATACTCTTTAATTTAAATTCACTATTTATTTTAAACATTTAAAAAAATTATTTAGTAATTTCATTATCACTAACTTTTATAGAGAAGGTTGGTTAAATTTATTGACAAACTGTATCCTGGGTCGAATTTATCTGTTACTCTACAAAGAATGTTGTATCGTAATGTGTTAAGAAAGTATGGTATTCTAATGTAATTATCCATTTCAATTTTAAACTGCCAAGTATTTTTTACAAAAACTTCTAGTCTAACTGTTATTAGGTATTCATCTGGAAAATATCCGTTGTGTCCGCATTGAATGATAGAGCCCATCACATTTGTAAAAGGCAAAAAACATAAATTTCTTACCCGAGCTGTAATAACAAAATTAAAACAATAGAACTAAAACTATCGATCTTATTAATAATTAAGATAAATAAAAATGTTAAACTATTAGGTCGACACATAAGTAATGTCGTAATAAGAATTAATGTAGTCAGAGTTTAAGAAAATGTCGCAGATTCATGAAAAAGGTAACATCAAGATAATCGAACAGATCAAAGATGTTTTTTTCTGTTGGAATTAATTGTACTGTTGTAGTACGTATTACTGAATGTATTGGAAACTATAAATCGGCAAATCTGTATAGAAAATAAATAATGTAACAAAAATCATATCAGTTTTATACATAAAAAATTAACTCATCACATTTCGCAATAAGAGCAAAACAAACCTGGAAATAATTGATATGAAATATTAAGTTAATAAAGTTTGACTTCACCATTTGAGTTCAATTTTTTCTATGTATGAAACCTTTCTGAATGGTCACATAACAATGGATTTTAAAAAGGTAGAAAAAAGAATAACTGACAAATGTTTTTAAAGGACGCTTATTTATGTTTCGAAATGTATTTAGTTGTTCGGAAAGTCACTTCGCTTTTTTATCACATACGTATAACTGGTGATGAAAAATTTTGATTTCAATCATTTATTTTTTAAAAACAATTAAAGTCAATGTCGGCATATATTCACTGTTTACCAAAGAAAGCTTTGATTTTGTTGTAAACAGAAAGGTTATAAAAAAAAACCACCACATACAAAACGAGTTTTTCTCAAAAATTGGACTTTATTGTTAATACTGATCCTTAAGCACAAGAAACCCGTTGTATTTTTTTAGAATTGCCATATCTAATCCATGTTTCATCCATAATAACAATCCGATCCAAAATGAAGCGGTATGATGTCTGGAATGAAACGATGTACAGATCTTAGATTTTTGGAAATATGTCAATTGATAAGGAATCCAATTTCATGTTTTGCTAGTCTTGCCAATATCCTTTAAATGACGGGATTTTTTTACTGTATCAAAATCCGTTATAGCTTACATTTCAACCAAAGTTTGATGCGTGTTTTCCTCAATTAATTGTCTTAGCAATTCCTCATTGATATCAAAAGATCGTCCGGAAATGTTTTCTAAATCTGGGAAACTAGCACTCACATGTACTGACGTCCAGTTTTTAGATCTCATTAATTCTGAAAGTTTTTTTCGTAGTCCTTTTTACTTTACGGCATTCATAAAGAATGCAATTCCACACACATTGTCTCATGGGTTAATCATTTATCATCTTGATGAAAACTTTTTATCATCCTTAAATTTTAGCATAATTAAATTAACAATTCTTATAATTAAAAACCTGATTTGATTTTAATACCTACATTTATTTCTTCATAATTATATAAGTTAATAAAAAACCTAAAAACTTATGAATTGAACTAAATACAATTTCAAATTAAAATCTTGAATTCTTAAAAACAAGTACCTCAAAAAACAGAAACATATATATTGGCTAATTTTATTTATATTTTTTTCAGAATTTGACCAAATTTACATACTATTATATACTAGGTACCAAAATATTTTGAAGAAAAACGGAGTTTTGTCAGAATTTGAGAATTATTTGTTTTTCAAAGTTTCAAATTTTACATCGAATCTATAAATGTAAATAAAAGACATACATATACACATTTATTTAAACTTAACAAAAATAAAGCGACTACTACACTGAATAACATGCTCAGAATGTTTTACAAACTTCCTGCATTCCTCTATAATGGAGATCATAGTATTGACAAATTGGATGATGTTTTCTTTGTCCTGTAGGAAGTTTTCAGATTTTTGCTTTTAAGCGATAAGTTAGAGATATCTGAACACGAAGCAATCTAGTAGATTGAGATTAGGTGAATAAGTAGGTTGCATTAATAATCTAATGCCAGAATTGTGAAGGAAGGAAGAAGTTCGTTGGAATATAATGGAGGAGGAGCATTACCGCGCATCCACCATGTTTTTTGTCTTTCATCTATTACTGGATTCAAATTACATAACGAATTTTTAACAAATTCAATTTATCTTTCAACGTTGATCATATTCGAGTAATTAATAGTGATTTGTGCCATGAAAGTTGCACACCAAAATCAGAAATTTTTAATAAGGAAAACTGTTTTTCTTCTTGGAACCATTATCTGTGAAGAGTTACCAGATCCATTTAAGCATACCCACTTCCTATTATTGACCTGAAGAAAAAGATCCAAGTAAACCCATTTCTTCTCAGTTATACAAACATTTTTGCTTAAATTCCACTTTGACAGAACTTCAACAATTATCTTATAAATGCTGACTCGATTTTTTATAACATGTTGGTACTCATTTGCTATAATTGACTTGAAATCCAAATTTTTGAATTGACCTCTTCTATCGAAATTTGTTAGGCTGACCAAATTTAACAAGGATACAGGATTTTCTTGATTATCCAATTTTTTAACAAAGTGATTAGGTGTTCATTGAAAACAGATGTTGGTCTTTCTGAACTCTCATTCGTTTTTTAGTTTATTCTGCATGTACTGCAGAAATTTTTATATTCTTCTCTCCAGAACATTTTCTTCCCCTATGCGTTGACCAAATATAAACAGGCATTTGCAGCAAAAAGGCCATTGCGTGCCTTTGTCGTAATAAAATAATTTTCGTTTTCAGATGTTTTTAAAAAAAAATTTAAACAAAAATAATAAAAGATATATTTAAAAAAACCTTTAAGAATTTTATAGATTTTATTTATCTTAAACAAATACTTATTCAATATAAAAAAATGAAAATATGGGAAAATTTAAGGATTCCTAACAATGGTTTAACAACATTTTTGAAACCAACAGAATTTTTTAAATGAATTCAAAATGTAACTTTGAGATAGTTCAAAGTAATCATTAATAACATAGAATACCTTGATTTGAAACAATGATTGTGTTTAAAACTAAATTTTGAAGTTAAATTTTTTTACTTATTAGTAGACTATAGATTGGTAAGATGATATTTAAGCTCGGCTTTATTTCTGTTTTGAACTTAGAATCAACATTTCAAATATATTGTGCCGATTTTTTTTGTTTTGTACACTGCTAATTCTACATTCTAATAGAACAGAAAAGTCTTTTAGAGTTTTTATTTGGAGTCATTTTTTAATAATGGCTTTCAACTTATCATCACTCACCACGACCTATGTATCTCGTCGAACTTCTCCAATCTAAAGTCGTGAATACTAAACAAATCGAACCACTTTTGATAATTTTGAACATTGAGCACTACATTATAGGCGTCTCATATAATTATGGTACTTCATGATTTAATACATGCTCATGCTAAAAATCATTTCTATCTGATAACATTGTTTGACAACATTTCATATACATGTACATATAATAAAGAAACAAATACAGAGAATATTGATAATACTTGAAAATTTTAATAATATTTTGTTTTTCATATTTTTTTAAACTTACTTCTCAGCTTGAATGATATTAATTTGGAATATAGCAGTCCTATTGTTGTGAAAAAATAGCATATAAATTCATACTTCCCACCTAATAAACCTGTAAGCTGAATTTTATATGACAAGACATTTGTAGTTGATTTTCCTCGTATTTGATCCACAAGCAATTTATAATCAATGAAAGCTTTAGCTTGACAAGAAATGTTGTCAGTTTCCATCAGCACATTATTAACAGAATCCCAATCAAAGAAGACGAAGGCTGAAATTGTAAAGAGTTTATAGATAATAATAAATAAAATACATTCATTCAACGTTGCAATGAGGCTTTATAGAAATATTATTATTTGATATTGAATTTAAAATTTTTACTTTTTTAAGACTTGGTAAATGTGTATTTTATGTAGTTCATATATTTTTAATGATTAAAACATTTTGTATATTTCAATTTATGTCATTTTTTTAATGAAAAATAATTGTATTTTAAAATGTATCTTAAAAATAATAATAACTTCTCAAAACCCCAAAGAAATATTATATTTACGTTTTATAATGACAGAATATTCTTTATAAGCATAGAGAGATTTTCTGACCTCTAATATCAAAGTAGAATTAAACAAAAATGTAGAAAACCCTAAGCTTGTGTTTTCAGATATGCGCAAGACTGAATCGAATTCCGAAAAATTAGAAATTTTACTTATCCAATAAAATATTGTTCTGTATAATGGTTCAGAGGAAGAATTTCCCATTAAATTTTCTCCAAGATAAACATACCGATTTATCTCTGTTCCATCACTTTCATGATAAACATTGACTTTTGTTGGTTGCACTAAAATATAATATTATTTTGTATATTAACAAATTTTACCATAACTTTTATAATATGTGTAAAAATATTATTCCTTTATCTATTTCTTATTTTATTATTAGTTTGATCTTGCTCAAAGACTTTCATTTCTTCTGATGTTTGAATTATTTTATTTAGAACTATTTAGAACAAAAGAAAACATTGAACAGAAATTCTTAAACTTCATCTAGAGCTGATCTTATCGTAGTGGTATAAATAAGCTTCCTTTAAAATGGCAAAAGTTTATGAAAATATGAATGAATATTTTGATTAACTAGATTTTGTATGTTTTTCAAATAACATGTAAATTTTATGTCTTAAGTCGGTACATTCATAGATAAGCACCTAAAATATTCAAATGTATATGGGTGAAGTACATTAAAGTCTAAATTTAAATTATGGACACCAAATATACAGATATGATACATATTGAATTTTTAATTTGGATACTATTTAATGGCTACAGTTGGCCACCACTGTATTATAATTCTTTTTGGTGTAAATTAATTTTTATCTCAATTAATATATTTAAAAGATTTAAAGTGAATATGAAATATTTAATCATGGTGGTTAATTTTGAAGAAAAACATTTAAAACTTTTTAATAATAATCAAAAAACACTAATTTTGAAAATATAAATATGATTTTAATTCTTATTTCACCTTTTTTTCCTTTCACCTTGTATAATGTTCTTTTTGATAATTATTCCATACCATAATGATTCGTGCTAAAAATTATAATTCAAAAAAAATAAATATAGCTCTTAATTATTTTTTTCAAATGACAATGTCCTTTAGGATTTTTATCAATAAACTTTGTTTATTTATGTAATGAATCTGAAGAAAACCCCTTGATTGTTAACTTTGATTTAGAAAATTAAAATTATTCTTTACACATTTTCTGATTATTCCAAAAAAAAATTTTTTTCATTTCTTTGAAAATTATAATTATAAGAAATTAAAACAAATATTTAATTAAAATGGAAATAATAAAAATATAATTAACCATTGACTCGAAAAGTTCTAATTATCGGAATATGTCTGTTCCACGCCTTTAAAAAAATGTAGATGGTAAATTGAAACAATTTGTCAATGTGCTCTTTGGAATTTGCAATCAGAAAATACTTGTTAAGGGCCTGAATGTTGATTAATGTTTTACTTCTAAATGCCCAATCAGCATTTTTTAAAAGCAAAGTTGTATTAACTCCAACGGCCTTTTCAATTAATACTGACTTGTCAAAAAAAATACTAAGAGACTCCATATATATAAAGACGGTAGATGTCATATTTTGTCTTTCATTTGGTGCGAGAATCAAATAGGTAATAAATTCTGCATTGTAAATATATATATTATTCAAATACAGAAAACTATTATATTTAGTGTTTTCTTAATACTTAAAAATTCTTTTAATTTTAATGTATTAGGTTGTAACATAAATTCCCGTGATTTTTTAATATTCATTTATAAATCAGAAACATAAATTATGAGCACCATTTATTATAAGATAATAATAACAGATTAGTCATTGACATAATCCCAGTGATGGTAACAATCGGTTCCCACCTGTCAAATATTTGTCGAAACCACGATACCAAAAACCTTTGAGCTTAGTCTCAAAGAAGTTGTTCAGTAACTTTGTAAGATCCTCTCATAATTGAATGTAAGGCCCACCATTTGGTTGAATTTCGAGCGGAAAAGATGAAAATCTGTTGGAGCTAGGCCTGGAAAATTTGAGGAAAATATGTAAAAAAACCTCCCAATCGAGCTCTTGGAGAATATGTTTGGCACAATTAGCTGTGTGCGGTCGAGCATTATTATGGAAAAACTTCAGCTTTTCAGTTGGATCTTTTTTGTTTAATAGGCTCGATTAGTTTTTTGTAATTGGGAAATATAAAGGTTTTTACCAACCCTCTAGTTACTCGGAAGAATTTCCCAATGCAAAAGATGCTTATAATCACACCAAACACATATCATAATCTTCTTTGGATGGAGATCTTGCCTAACTCTAAACGTTGCCGTGCTTTGAGAACCCTTCCATTCCTTCATTTGCCTGAAATTAGCATAGAAACACCATTTATCGTCTTCCGTTAAGATTCTGTGAAGAAATTGTTTTTGTGATAATCTGTTGCTAAGTGACATGCGAGATGTTGTGCACCAATCACGAGGTTTTGTTTTTGTTTTTGAATAAGATGATGAGGCACCCAGGTCGTTGGGAAAACCCATTAATCGAAGTGAAGTGAGATTGTCATTCCATTGGTATTCATCTTCTTATCCATTTCTCTGCATGTTTGATCACCATTCTCCATCAAAATCAATATCTTACTTCAGTATTATAAAAATAAAAGAAATTTCAAATTTTTTAATTTGCAATTTTCAAACAAATCATTTGAAATTTGGACGAATTTCATTTTGAAGTATAATTAAACAACATTATTAAACGTATTTCAATTGTATTTCATCTAAAAACTTAAGTAACCTTTAATAAATACCTAAAGTATTAATAATAATAAAGTAATAATGTGATTATTCCTGCCGACAAATAAAAACACACCTTTACTTAAAAGTTGTATCCCAGCACTATTCTACATGAAATTAAATTTTCAATTTGTGTACTGGCTTTAGAAACTAATGTTATATAACATGCAAAAAACCGTTTCTGATTATCTTTAAAATTGTTGATTTTAAAGCCGTTTTAAATAAAAAATTATTGAAAATTTTAAAGTGTTAACATTTTATGGATCGTAATGTATATAATAATCTATACATATAGGACATAGCATCATCTAAAACGCGTATTAGTGAGCATTCGTCATTAAGCTGAACCAATAAAGTGTTAGATCATTCAATGAATTGCATTTTAAGAAAAAGCTAAGTTAATGCAGAAGAATAATTATGACCAATATTTTTTAAAGAACGAAAGATCCTTAAATCATTTTTTTCATAAAAAACAATCAGAGACTAACAGCAAAACAGAAGCAAGTAAAAACCAATATGTATTCGGATTAATCAAAAATAAAGTTTTTGTAAAACATAATTAACCAATCATTTCTAGTAAAAGACTAATAAAATATAAAAAGTTAAGAATGTCAAATATATCTGAGTTAAGAAAAACTGATAATAAGTTCGAAATATGCTTCACAATAATAAATTCTTAAGACGTTTTATTCAACTGGAAAAATATTTTTTAACTCGGCGTGCCTTCAACTAAAACAGAAATAATCATAATTAGAATAATCTTATATGCATTTGTTTGGATGTCCATTTGAATTTTGAATAAATATAATAAACTAAAATTTGGAAATACATATATTTTGTACAAAATCATTCAAAAGTTTAATTAATATGAACTTTAACTTTATTATATGAAAGTTGTTTGAAATGTTTTGAAGTAACAATAAGGCAAAAATATGTCATTTTAAAATTTCATTTTTAATCACAAAAATCCATATAAAAATGGTCAAAGTATTAAAAGAAGATATTCTTTCTTTTTTTACAGTTCACATATTTGCTTTGTGGTTTGGTGTGATATTATGATGATTAAAAATAATTCATTTCATTATGATGATTGAATTAAGAGCACCACAAGTCATTCAAGAAATCAATTATATGATGATTATTTGGTAGTATAGAAACAGGTTCTGGCACAGACATTTTAGTTGAAAGAGTTTTTTATATTTTCATGAAGGTTTAAAGTTGAAAAAGCTTTTGTGCAAATTAGATTCGGCATCTACTACCAATCAATAAAACGCATTAGAATGCTTTTCTCTCATTCATGTCTGGATCAATTTAATCATAATAAGACGGATTGTATGTACCGTTTAGTTACTATTGTAGAAATCTGGATTCATCACCAGAATCAAAAGCACAATCCAGACAGTGCATGGGCACTGGTTCAAATGCACAAAACAATGAATCCAGATTTCTAGAATAACGTTGGACTAAATGTGTTGAGCTAATATTTTTGAACAATAGATGTTTTATTCTTTTTATTTTCTTCGTACATATTTTAATTAAACACAGGATGTAAGTTTGAATTTTACTAAACACCAACTAAAATAGTAACCTATTTCATTTATAAATATTAATATTAATATTAAAAATAATTTTTTATTCAATTCTTAATTACCGCAATAGTGTGAGTGATTATCAATAGGAAGACATGTTTTAGGATGATTACAAATGACATTCATAACAGTGAGAGGATTCATACAAATATCCATATTGTCGCACTCCGTCACTGTTTCATCTTCATCATTGAATCTTGTTAAAACATATTTAGTTAGCCATCCTTACTTATATGCAAATTTAAATTTGACATACATAAAAAGATTGTAAACCTTCTTTACATTGCGGCTGGCAAGGAATATTTGAATAAACCTCTTTATATTCACAATTGCATGTTATGCGTTCATTGTCTATACATTTAAACCAACATGTTTTTCCATAATAGTATTTACTGCACCTTATTTTAACTACATATTCTTCAAGCATTACTGATTTAAATATATCTATATATGATTCCTTTCTAAAATGTAGGTCTTTCTGAATAATGGTGTGAGATGTAAAGACATAATTGTTATAAACATAATAAGTTATTCTATGTCCAAATCCATAAAAGTGTCCATCTCCTGCAAATGTAGTATATTGAATGATCTAAAAATGAACAACTAAAAATGTGTGATTTGAATAAATTTTATTAACTACATATTTGTTTATTTATTTATCATTTTAATGCATAATTATTATTCTTTTTTCCTAAACCAATATATAAACTTTTAATCTAAAAATATCTTATTATTATTATTATTCATTAAAAATAAAAGGCATTGGTAAGAAATGAAAGATTGTCTGTTTGAATGACACCTGATTTATGATTATTAGTTAACGTAAAGTTTTCATCGTTTTTTTTACTAAAAAATAAAACAAATTTTTCATAACAAATAAATTTTCTTGAATCAAATTGAACCATAACTTATTTCCATTTACCGTATATTTGCGAGTATAGAACTCAACAGGTATAAAAATCCCCTAAATTTTTAAAAGGAAAATTTTTTTTTAAAAATTATATTTTTATTTATATTTTGAAAATTATAGTACAAGATATGATTTATTCTTTATACCTGTACTTAGCTGTCAGTATCCGATGTCAAGTTTTCCAAGATCACTGGAACGTCCGTTTATTAAATATTAACCAAAGAATTGATTTACTTATATATTTATGTCAATAATAACGGTCCTCTTTATTGCCATATATATTGATTGTTAAGTAAGAGTTATTATTTATTAAATATTAACCAAAGAATTTAGAAAATTTATTAAAAATATATAAAACAATTTGTTCGAATCTGTGAAATTTTCTTAAACTCTGACTATATTAATTCTTATTACGACATTACTCTTGTGTCGACCTAATAGTTTAACATTTTTATTTGTCTTAAGTATTAATAAGATCGATAGTTTTAGTTCTATTGTTTTAATTTTGTTATTACAGCTCGGGTAAGAAATTTATGTTTTTTGCCTTTTACAAATGTGATGGGCTCTATCATTCAATTTTGTCCATTTGGTTTGCTGATCAAGGAGTTTTAATGTTCCTAGATTTAAAATATTAGAATTAAATTATTTAATTTTTTAGTCCTTACTTCTATAGATATAATTAATAAAAAGTGAGTGCCTTTAGAAAGGATTTATTCGCTTTATGGATGCTTCTCCAAATACATTCCAACAAATGTTCTTTTATGTGTTCGAAATTTCGATTCCTTGGTCTAATTTGCATTTTTAAACTATTCCAAATGCCTTCAATATCATTGATGGATTTTTATATGAAACCGAGTGATAGACAGGAATTTCATATTCCTTTTGAGCTAATCCAGTATACTCTTTCCACATATCTGTGTGTATGATTGTTCCATATTTGACATGTTTTGTAATTATCTTTATTAATGCATCTAAAGAACGATCAGGTATTTTTATAAGACATTTTTTTCTTTCTTCTGTAAGTTCTATACCACCAAGAATCCATGCTCCTTCAACACGATGATCTCGGTAATATTTTCTTTTCCCCATTTTGGTTTCATCGATTTCGACGATGATATCTTCTTTTCTGATAATTTTATCTTCACATTCTAATGAATTTGAGACTACATCACGAAAGATTTGCTGGAATCAGGTAACAGTTTCAGAACTGCACTTAGAAATCGAAATGATTGAAGTTGTTGGCATTTTATTTAGCCAATAATAAAAATTTTGAAAATTATATTTTTTTGACCTTCGAATATTGTTTTACTTATTATTGAAATTGTCTTACGGTATTTTTTATTTTCGCATTCAAGCCGATTGTTAATCATCTCCATATTCATAGGCTTGTTAAATTTTGGGCATGCTTTACCCAGAGGCAATATGCTTTATTTATCAGAAATTCTATTGACCTTTCTTCATTAAATAGTATTTCATAAATTTCTGAAATTTGGGGTATCATCTAAAGGATAGTCATAATTATTTATTTAATTTTTTAGTATAATTTTCTTACATTAAATAAGTAAAATCAGTTTTAAATATAATTTTTAATAATCAAATTTATATACTAATAAAGCTGCTTTACTTGATGACTTAAAACAAACATCAAAAGGTGGTACATCTACTGAAATAGATCTCAAAATTATTTTCAAATTTATGTTAAAAAATATCTATTATAATTTTTAAATAATCTAATACTAACATCAGAATAAGGTGCTTTAACATGATTAAGATATCTAAGATTAGGAGGTATGAAGTAAACAGCATTTTGTTGATCAAATTGTGTACTGCCGACGTCTCCACAATTTAATTCAACCTCATTTCTAAAAAAAACTTTTCATTATTATCCATTTATATATATTAACATTTTAATAAATGATAAATGAAATATATGATACGATAAATAATTAAAATTAATAAATAAATACTCATAGTGGAATATATGAACATTTTTAATTAAAAAATATGAAATAAAAGAGTCTTATTTAAGCAGAAATGACGCAAACACCTATATTTCTAAAATTCTAAATATTCGCTCAATTAAAATTTTTAAGTTTTCCACTTTTTCTCTTCAATCTTGAGTTTGATAAATCACTTAAACCAATGTTTCTCAACCCTGGAGTCGAAAAGAATTTTTAAAGGGATCGCCAAATTATGGTATGTGTACAAAAAAAGTTTTGAGTAAAAAGATTTTAAGATTTTGAATTTTAGGAAAGTTTGAGGAGAGATATTTATGAATAAAAAATTTTGAGTTTATACTGAACAAATTTTGGAAGAATGTTGAATAGGTCCGTGGATTCAAATAAAACATACTTCGGTTTAATATCTATCAATAAGTTTTAATTGTTTATTTGTCTTAATCTCCTTATCGAAACAATTAATATATCGGTTAAAATTTTGAAATGAGATCAGGATTATTTACCGTTCTCGTACCCCCAAAGTGAGGTTTGTTTTAATTTGTTAATTTAATCAATTTTAACTAAGGACAAAGTTAAATTTTTAAAAATTTTATAAAAATTATGATTTAAAATAAATATTATTTCAGTTTTTAGTTCTCATTTTTAGTGATTTCTATTTAATTCTTAAATTTTAATATCTTTATAATTTTTTAATTTAG
>JBBMKC010211783.1:0-12987 GCA_037834085.1 Bipalium vagum | reverse complement strand
TCTTGATTCTTGGTTTAAAAATTCGGAGTAATAAATTTTATACGTTTTCTGATGTTTTTTCATTATTTATTTTTTGTTTTTTTTTCCGATATTTAAAAAATTATTTTGTTCGGTTATTATCATGATTCATGATATAAAGCGAGTTGATGGTTAAAATCACGACCCGGTTAATATCATGACTTTTTCTGTAACGGACGCCGTGATATTAAGCGGGTTGCACTGTATTAACATTTCTTGCAGTTGTAGGATTTTTAAATATCTCTAAATAGTCACATTTTTTAATTGTTAAATCTTGATGATTGTAATTTTATCTAGATTTAATTTTGAAATTTTAATAGAAAAAATTGAAAAAAAAATTTTTAATTCAGAGAGCATTATTCTTTCTTCTTTTAAAATTAATAAAAAAATATTTATATTTTTCTCTCATGAAAATTTTATAAGCCGAAGGCTCTGACAACTTCGTTGGATTTTAATCAGAATTCAAATCACATTTTTTTAGAAATGAGGAGTCACAAGCACACGAGCACATGTTACTACGTCTAAGTATTATAGCAATAATAATAATAGTAATTAATAATGATAATATTTTTTTTCCAAAAAAGATTTTGATATATTAGGCTAATGGATTTTCTGACAGTCATGTGGACTGCAGGTTTCAATTGGACTCTATCTCGGTGTGGAGATAGAGTTTGATTAATGGATATTAGGAAAAATAGCTGTCAAATAGGAAAACCCATTGTCGCTCCTGGTGAGCGTATCTTTAATTTTGTTTTATTTTCTTTATTTTTATGATTAATAGAAACTTCATTTTACTCATTTTGAATTTGTGATTACTTTTCAGATAACTGAACGTATTGATTTTGAGACAGTTTTGATTATTGATTTTAGACCTTTGACGATTTTGATTGTGATTTTACGACGAATGTAGCGATTGTTTTTGCGTTATTCAATAAAGTTTTATCATGATTGTTTTGATTCAATTATGGTGAGGATAAAGTATTATTGTGGAAGTTGATTCAAATCGATTTTAACTTTGACAATATAATTACGAACACAACACATTAAGCTGAGAAGTTGTTGATATACGAGTGCAAGTTACTTTCAAGGTATAATAGTGACAAACTAAAAGTAAAAAGAATACAACATTAGATAGTGATTTCGAGCAAAAGTTACATATTTCAGTTAACGAAAAAAGTAACATAATTTAACTATTTGATGCGTTTGGTAAGTCCAACAAATTTAAGACTAAAAAATATAACTTTATGTCAATTAAAAAATGCGGTAAATATTTGATTAAATGGTAATTAATTTTAATAGTTTCTCATTCAAATAACAATTTTATAATTTCCGTAATGTGTTTTTTATTTATTATTTTTTGAATTGTTGAGATATTTTATTTTTATCATACCACATAAAAAATTCAATACTACTTATCAGTGTTCGTAATACTGCGTAGCCGAAACCACAACGTTGATCAACAAAGTTTTGAAGGACTTCAGGCATCATATCATAGACAAAATTGTCAAGAAAGACATTAATTCAAATTTTGTTTTGTTAAATGAAACCCAAATTTATCAAGATTCTTTAAAACGGTGCAAGCCTTAAGAATTGTTCTTTTTACAAATTTCACATTCAATACCAATATTTTTGAAAACCACTTGATCAATGAAAATTTACCACTTTTTTCTGTAAAAAAAAGGATTACGTAGGCATATTTTGTACCATGTTGAATGAGGATATTTTTTGCTAGTGTAAACATATTTTTCTTCTAAAAATAATTTCATTGAACGGAGTAATAATAAAATTTTGGTTTTACTATTATTTAACTGAAAAACATGTATACATAACCTTTAATATTAAACGAATCAACCAAAGTACATTTATATATAAATTCAAAATGATAATGAACGGGTTTTCGATGAAAATCCACAAAGACCACTTTGTAAAAGTTCTTTATTTGCAACTCTCATTAAATCTATTGAATAATAAATATATATTAAAAATCTGAAAACAAAATCATAGTTTAATGACACTTTTATAAGCGCAAATTAGCATTCATATGCTCTTAAATATTTCAGTGAACATAGTAACTGAATAAAAAACCTTTAAAAAATCAGCTGATATAGCTCAATGTTTAATCTTAATTATAGCGACTTGTTATTGACCAAATGAAAAACAACATGAACGGAATTAAAACACATTGCAATGTTGTACTGTTTTTTTTTATTCAAAACTCTCCAAATCTAGGCATTAAGAAACAAAATCTCCAAACGAAGCTTTGTTCTTGCACATGACTAAGTCTGTCGTCTCACACGCAACGACTTGTTAGTCACCGGGCATGCATGGAATCGAACAAGCATCTCGGAAATCTAAATGCATACTCCACAACTGATGCTGCATCATTCGTGTGGAGCAAAATGTTAGACCAGCTCTACAAAATTATATTCGTCACCTATTTTCAGATAAATTTTAGATTTCTTTGTTTAAGCCAAAATTCATAATCAAACAAAGATACGTTTTTCTTTGTTCATTATGTAAATATGTCTAATTGATTAATACTACCACCATTGAAAAATAATTGTTTTGTTAAAATCCAGATCCAAATGTGAACATTACAAAGTCTAATATTTTCTAATATCGATCGATAGAAACCAGTTTGTATTTCAACTAGCACAAATTATTCTCTGCACTCGTCAGTCCAACACAAGATTTATTATTAATATGCACGTCAATTTTAGATGTAAAACACGTACGATATAAAACTGTTTATCAATAATATAATTTTCTTAAAAAATACTTTACTTTTCATTGGGCCATTTGGGTTAAGAGAATGAAAATGCTAATTTTAGACCACACCTACATTAAACTGAAATTAACACGAACATAATATTAAGGCAAATTTTATTTAGACCAAATTATGCAATTATACACATATTTCTACAGTATACAGCAACAAATATACACTCAAAATGAACAAAAACAATAAAATATTATTTCATAAGGAAAACATCACTGGTTAGGCTTAATTCGTACATCAAATGCAATTTACTGATTATATCACAATCAATAAATTATAACATTAACAAGCTGATCATGGGGAAAGACAACGATTGGAAAATTATGAAAAATCCATAAACGCTTCTCATTGCAGCCAAATCTTTCCCGCTACCACTAATAATAAGCACATGCTACTATAAAAAAAATAAAATCTTTACCACCAAACATGTCAAGCACAGTACGGCACCATTAGTGATCAAACGCGTTACACAAAATCACCACCACCCACCACTTCAATATCAATATTCCAAAACTGAAACCGACGATCTGTTCTTCTAGATTACCACAACTTAATATTTTTGACAAAAATCAACTAGACTGAACTACAGAAATGCACACAAATAACCCAACAAATAATACTACGGAAAAATGAAAACAATCATTCGATAACTTTTAGACGACGAGCGATCTATACAACCAATTTCCAACGTACTCCTGATAATCTCAAGAAACAAACGATTTTCAATCACGATTGCCACAAAAAATCACTAATTAGAAAAGGACAATTTTTTAATTTGAAATTATAAATTATTTCCATTTGAAAATTTTTCGGCAATAGAAATAAAAATATTTCAATAATAAAAAGTTCAAGACTTAGAATATTGTAATATATAAATATATTAGATTATCACAGTAGAGAATAGTCGAGAGTTGCACACACAAACAGATAACACACCTTACTCACATGCACACAAATTATTGATTTTTCCTTTCGCAAATACTTTATATTTTAAATGAAGCTGCCATCAAAACCCAAAATCCACACGATACTGGAAAATTTTTTTGCTGCTAACTGACATTTAGCCACCAGAAACATTTCACCCCATTGATCGAAAAATTTATCAATCAATCATTCAATAAATTTTTATTATCAAAATATTCTCATCGACCAAACCACCCGATATTGACAATTCACCAAAAATATTTCATTCTATATCGATCTATGAAACGATTGAAATCAATAAATCGATCAATAAATTTGTTATTCACAATTCTCAACTATTTAACCTTAATTTGTTTATATTGTGTATACTGACTGACAATCACATCACGACCAATCGATTGATTAATCCAACAATCAATCAATATTACACTTCTATTACTATTATTTTAACCACAAATCCTGGTCCATATTTCACATCCATTCACACTATACAGACTTTTGATCAGTTAAGACATTATATATTATATATAATTACGAAAAATCAGAGTAATTAAGAAAATCGAAAGTTTTCGGGCAGAGATAAACGATGAATAAAAGACCTAACAGAGAGAGATAGACAGAGGCATCGAGATAAATAACTACATGGATTACTTTTTATTCGCGTTTCGAGCTGCACAAACACACAAAAACGACGACAAAAAAGCAAAAAAAGAATACTATGGAAATTTTAAAATTATTTACAACTTTACGAGGCTGCCAGAACACTGATTTTTGTTCGGGGTTTTGTTAATCGATAATAAAAACAGGCAATGAAGCAAAGCAAAGAGACTTTCTGATCGATGCACACACGCTCGCGTTCCTGAACGCGTCCCACACTTAATTTGAATCGTCGTTGTTGGAGTTAGTTTCTTCGTCAGGCGTTGCATTGCTGCTGTACGGTGACGATCGTGATGATTCCGTTGAAGACGAGTTCTCGAAATGATCGTCGGGAAACTGGGCAGGTTGGTAACTGTTGATGCCGTTCGATGAATAGTTCATGCCGAATATGAGGTTGTACCAATCGGTCTTGATCTCGTTATCGAAATAGTTCTCCACGAATTTGAAATACGATTCGCCCGTCAGCCTGGAATCGCTACCGGCCTGGTGCTGTTGACCGTGACGCTTGATTTTTAACATCAACGACAAGTCCTGCAAGCCGCAATTTGGAATCTGCTTCATGATGACCAAGGTTTTGAGATCGACTGTTTTCGGGAAATAAATCTGCAATAGTTCCAAGAAGTCGCTGAAATTGTCGGGCATCTCTTTCCAACCGGTGAGAATTTTGAGAATGTACGCCCAATCATGGTTGCTATAAAAATCAATTAACAGTGATTAATAATTTTTTAAAGTATTTAAATTGGAAAAAAATCAATTGCAATTATGATTTAATTTCTTACCAATGGAATCCAACCCAAGTAATATTATCGTTCATAACTAATCCTGTGATGAGAAACAATTCAGCAAACAATTCGGGATCTACACCATTCTTTTCCAGCTGATTGAAATCAATTCCTGATCGTTTTAGTAGCTCTAATGATTCGTTATTTCCCATATCGGTACTGGTGCTCCATTTGAAATTAAACTGTATTGTAGACTGAGAGCCTGAAGCATTTCCATTTTCATCAAAAAAACTGAAACCAATTTGAATAGGTTTTAAAAGGTCATTGTTGATTTTGACATTTGAATATTGTAACTCGAGAACATTTGAATAATCTTGATGAAGCTTAACGATAACACCCGGAAATTCTGTATCGATAGCGACAACGCTGCTAATTTTCGAAAACTCTCGTAGTTTTTTCATTCCTTCCAGTAAGTTGTCGGCGAAAATATTCATTACTGACGGATCTGATTGGCGATTAAAACTGTTTCTGGAATTGAAATTCTGAAATTCGTAAGGGTTACTCTGATAAGTTTTAGGAGTTTGATGTCTAGTTCTGCGATTTGAAATTTTAAAATTATTGTTACTGTCACTAGAACTTCCTGAAAGTGTCATAGTGCGTTCTTTGCGATAGTGTGAATTACCAAAATTACTGACGTATTCATTATTGTACATTGGTATACATTCGTTAACCATTTCATTAATTTAAAAATAAACTTTTTTAGAATACTCAAACTATCTCCAGCAATAAAATACTTGAAATTTAATAACTTTGTAATTTTTTAGTAAAATGGCTTCTTTTATATAATAATTTATACATACAATCAGATGACCAAAATATAAGCGCTTAATTGATTCAGTTAAACAATTTTAAATAACATTTATATTTTTTAATATTTATTATTTGAAATTTTAGGAACATTTTAAAAATGATTTAAAATTTACTTTTTAGAAAAATTATAAATTTTATTTAAATTATACAAATTAGTAGAAAAAATTTTAATCTGAATTTGAAAAACTTATAATTATAAATTTCAGAATTGTCTGCAATTCAATTACTCAATATCTATTTTTAACATGACCTATATTGCAAATAAATAATCTACATTAGACCAGTAACAATTAAATAGAAATATCACATTATTTACACAATGAATTTTATCCATTAAAATTGTTGTAAGTGTAAGAATGTTTTTAAAAATAATTATAAAGCTTAGTGAATATTTTAAATAAAAAATGATAATTAAATAAGAAATGAATTTTAAAATTATCAAATGTAGAACTAATCTTATTAAGTAGAATATAACAATATTAAGATTTTCAGACGTTTGAATCTTATCACTAATTTTAAGACTTTCAATCAAAGGAGAATTAATACTAAAAACCACAATTTTTTAAAAATCCTCTTGATATTAATACAAAACTGATAATTGCTTTCAATTATTGTTTTTTATAATCTGGAAATGAAACTTGAACTTCTTTAGAAATTAGATGCTCTAATTATTTAGAGTTACACGATACTTTAAAATAGGTTTAATGCTATACTTTTGTTCAGATCAAGATTTATAGATAGATCTATAAACGAATTTAAGATATGCGATACTCCTTTTCTCGTAGACTTCACTTTCATCTCTTTAAGTAACCTACCATGGATCAATATTCTTAAATTTAAAATGAAAAGAATTTGATGTATTAGGTCTACAAGTTGAAAAGGTTTCTATTATATTAATAATTATATTAATATTAATCTTCAAATATTTTTAATTTTATATTTAGTCTTAAAGCAAAATATTTGTATTTTATAATTATAATTATTAAACAATGGAATTGTTTAAATTTGTTTCAATTAATATTTGTAAAATGGTATGCCATTAATGAATATTAAATTTTCTATTTCAAAAATGGTGAACGAAAACTTCAATATTGATACAGGGGAAGGTATAAATAATAAGTTTACTCTAAAAGTAAAAACAAAAGAATGTTATAAATTTTTTCAAATAAAAATATTTTCCGATTTTTATTCAAAAATAAATAATTGTAAATCTTATCACCTAACTCATGTTAAATATCACAGAAATATTCCTGAATATAAATTTATAAATAATAAACATAAATAAAATAAGACAACATACGATGGACAAAATTGAATTATTTCCACACATTTTTGAAAATTCTCTTCAAGAAATTTACTGTATATATTTTTAAATATAAATTTATATATATTTAAAATATATACAGAGAGCTTATTGTAATTTTAAAATTTGATATTTACCTTCTGTAAGATTTCTTCCTTCACAATATCTTGATAAAAACTTTAAATTAATACATTTTCCATCCTTTTTTCTACTTATTAAATGTAATTCATTGATAAGATTTGTTTTAAATAAAGATGATAATTAAATTTTATTTCACTATCAAAACAAAGATTCTCCATTTTTTATAAAATTTTAAAAATCTCTTTAATTCAAACTTGTTTTAAATGAGACTTCGTCTTCACACACAGTTGTTTTGGACCGAAGGTTCTCAAACTTGTTTCAAATGAATAGTAAAACTGATTTTTTCTCCATTAAAATTTATTAGTTTTTTTATTATCGAATATCTTAAATTTTATTTCATTAATATTTTTTACATTAAAGGATAGTAAATTGGAAATTTTGATCTTTTAACAATTCTAGTTTCTCTTCTGACATTGTTAGAAAAAAGTCGAAAATAATATTTGTTTTTCCACCATTATAAAAATTCCCTTTCAACGATATTAAAATATCCATGATTCTATTTATTATAAAAGCTTTCACCCTTTTTGATTCAAAATCACCATCTGTATATTGTTTTTATCAAATCCTAACATTTCAACAATTGAATTTTCTGGAAAAGAAACCATACAACCTTTAGATACTTTCATTATGCAGTTTGAAGAAATTTGATTATCATTAATTTTTATATAATGTTAAGTACCTAAAAATGGATATAAACGTGAGGTTAAAATATCTATGTCGACTTTTAGATAACTTAACAAGTTTTACTTTAATTAGAAGGAATTATATGCGCGTAACGTTAAGAGTAATAAAATGTTAATATTTAAAATGACAATATAAAAATTATCTAAAAATAAATCGATTATGAAACACTGAATCGAAAAATACTGTAAATAAATTATCAACAAGGATAACAATTATATTTTTTAAAATATAGTTTTATTAAATTTTCAGTAAGATTTTTAGTTACAACTTAGATTAAAGGCAGAACCCAGAGAAGAATGATAACTTAAGACAAAACTTGAACACCCTTTGGTATCATACTCTCAAGGGCCCTTAGATAAAAATTTTTGACGTGAAGAACATAAAAAAATATGGGAAAAGTAAAAAAAGATAACTTATTTAATCCTTAAGTGTTGGGGTTGCTGATCCAATCTTGCGTATTTATTTATAAGGTTTAATAAAATTAATAACTTATAGTTCGTAATCGAATTATATCTTTAATTTCTGTTGTGTATTATTAATATTTATTTGATGATCGGTTCACCTGTGTGCAGTGTGATACCAAAAAAAAACCAAATCAAATCTAATAAACTGAATAAATAAAATAATTTTACTATTTGAATTTGCTGACGGTTTTTTTTCTTGTTCCGTAGCGTCCCTTGTTTTAATTTGCTTTTCAAATATTTGTACGTTCGTTTCGGTTCTTCGATTACATTTGTTTTGTGTTTATTTCTCTTTGATTTCTCCTGACATCCACTTCTTGTCTTGCACTCTGCTTTGAAGTATTACTTTTTTGTGTCTATTTTGTGGTTTTTAGTACTGAAACACCTCAGTATTTATATTATTTTATTTTTTTATATTTTAAATTTAATAACTTAATGTTACTATTCTTAGATTTTACCATAAAATTTTTTTCCATAAATCTATTTTTATAAATAATCTTTAAAATTTTTGTTTGAATAATTATTTATGTTACTAAATATTTCTTCCTAATTTTTACCTAATTAATCATCAAAATGATTGTTTTTAATTAATTATAATTATAATAATATTTTTTATATTATTTTTTATTTATTTTTATATTTGATATTTTATTTGATACTTATTTTAAGATAAGAAGATTTTAGGCTCTA
This sequence comes from Bipalium vagum, assembly GCA_037834085.1. Lineage (NCBI taxonomy): Eukaryota > Metazoa > Platyhelminthes > Tricladida > Geoplanidae > Bipalium > Bipalium vagum. The sequence goes on along the minus strand of JBBMKC010211783.1, from coordinate 3,738 downwards.
TGGGTTCTATTTTTCACACAGAATAAATAAATAAAGTTATACAAAATTATATTTTTTATACATAAAAAGTAAAACTACACAAAATTTTATCAAAGGATCAATAAAGGATCAATGTTTAAAATCAATGTTATTTTGAGGGATTGATAGACCTGTTTGACTTGGTTGGGTTGAAGATGGGAGTCTCCACAATAATACTCTTCTGATTTTAATGGTTCTAATTCTTTTTTACTTTTAAATCCATTCTGAATATGTGAAGATATTTCAGAAATTTTATATGCTACAAGAGTTATTTTCATATTTCGAAATTCTTTTTTTCATTTTGAATCTGCTACAGTTATATCTATTTTATTATTTTTTCAGTAGTATTAAAAAGAGAATGATATGTTGAAAAATAAATTAAAGCTAATTCATAGTTAAAGTTTTGTTTCAAATTTAAATGTTATATATGAGTCTTTGCTTTCCATAATAAATGTTGTTGAAATTTTAAAAAAAATTTAATTTTATATTTCTTTATCATTTGTTAATTCACTTAGTTCAATTTATTTTTCTTGATTTTCAGGTTAATATTTTTCATCTAATAAATATTTTAAATCATCAGTAAGTTTATATATTTTATCATCATTTTTTTTCTTTTAAATAGATCACATTACTTTAAATATATTTTTGCATTTTTTTATAATAATAAAATATCAATTCATTTATTATTATTGTGTTATTCGCAATTTTTGAAACTTTACAAACGTTTTGAAATGTTGAAGAAGGTTCATATGCATCAAAATGGTAAGATTGGTTGTATACTAAAATCTATTGAAGGTTTTTCATCTATTAAATTTGTTGGGTTAGCCAAGGATACATCCCTGCCAACCCTTGTAACTGTAGAAGTATGATAGAGACCGCAACATGGTTTAGATTGATTATTATCAATTAATTATTAAGACTACAAGGGGGTCAGAAATAAATTAATAATAATAATAATAATAATAATAATAATCATAATAAAATAATTATTAATTAATTAATTATAAAGTACATCCAAATAAAAAAAGGGCAATTAATTATTTCCAAAAAAAATCTAATCTTGACAATGGCGAACATAAATTGCCAAGATTAGATCAGGGTTTGCTACAAATGGAATTGACATTCCCCATTGATAAAGCTGGTCTACGATTGATTGATCGTCTGATCAGAATAGTATATAAGGAGTTGGAATCCGCAGTGGATTGTCACAGAATTGAGATCGAGAACTATTGCTATTAATTTTGATCGTCGGAAGATTATTGCTAGAAGAAGAATTATTGCTATTGCGTCGGAAGATTATATTTAGAAGAATTATTATTGCTATTGCATCGGAAGATTATTGCAAGGAGAAGAACCATTGTCATTTGCTATTATCTGAAGATTGCTGTGACTCATATTGATGCCCTATATGCGACAGAAGTACATGACGGGTCCTGTGCGGTTAGGCGGTTTCTGAACGGACCAGGTTGGGCTCAGCTAACCATCCTTTGGACCTGTCGTTCACCAGTGGTGAGAATATTTAAATTTTATTCATTTGTTTTATTTCTTTTTAAACACTTATTTGATCTTCATTTAATTATTTGATTATTGATTATTTTAATTATTCGATTTTTAGTGTGACAATATTTGATTATTCTTTTTGTGTAAGAACACATGACATTCACTGATTATTTGAAATTTCTCGTTTGTATTGTTATTTTACAATAAAGTGTTGTTCATAATTGCTTAGTAATTAAAAAGAAAGTTAAAAAACTATAATTCGATTACGAATTATAAGTTATTAATTAAATTAAATAAATACTAAGGATTGGACAGCTACTCCAATACCTTATGATCAAACAATTGTTATCTTTTTCCCTACTTCCCAGTATTTTTTTGAGTTCTTCACGTCTAGTAGGACGGAGAACCGAATTTTTAACTGAGGGCCCTTGGGAGTAAGATATCGAAGGGTGATCTGACTTTTCTCTTAATTCCTTATCTTGGGTTTTAACCCCAAAGTAAAATTGTATTAAAAAATAAAGTTGTTAGATCTATATAAAATATATTTTATAAAACAACTTGTTAGCTCAGTTGATCGATTAAAAGTTATCATTTTTAAAAATGTAAAAGTTTATCATTTTAAAATTTAAAAAGTTTTGCAATTAGTATTTTTAAAAAGTTCAACTTTTCGTAATCATCATTTTTATTGTCACTCAAATTTTAACTTCGAACGTACGCGCACCAAATCCTTCTGAATTTACATAAAGTTTATGTTAAGTTCCTAAAAAGTCCCTAACCCGATTAAATATCAGTAATCCTTTTCATATCATATTATCTTTTTAGTTGAAACTTAAAAATACTGTTAAATTTTGTTGCAACCCTCTTTCTACTTTCCATTGATTTAATAGATTAGTTTCAAATTTATTTTCTCACAATTTGTTTATTTATAATTACTTAATTCTTTTGTCAAGATCAATTACATTTTGATTTGCATCAATTTTTAAAAAATTAAGATATCTCTTGAATTAATTTAATATTAACAATAATTTTTCTACATTCACTTGAATATTTTTCTTCAGAATTATAACCAAAGTAATATCTTGTAAGTGAATCCTGTTGTTTCAAAATCATATATCGTTTAAATATTATATATGTTCCTTTATGAATGTTACCACATGTTTTCAGAAAAAGTTTTCCATCAACCATAAAATAATTCCTATAAGTATTATACCAACCGAAAACATGATAATTATTTGTTGATCCAAAATTTATAACATTATTGATTGTGTATTCATTATTGGCTGCAATTGATATTATTGTAAATTATTTATTATTTTAATAACGATATCTATTCTTCTTTAAAATACCATAACTTGGTTAAATTGATTTTCAAGTTTTCAGAAAATATAATATTTTTTGGTAGAGACTCCAATAATATTACCAAGAAATACTAGATTTAATTTGTTCACAAATGTTTTTATAATCATCAACTGCAAGAAACCTTTTTAATTTTATTTTCATATTATTTATTGCTTTTTGAAGATCTTCATATTCTTATGTTATTTCTCTGACCACATTAACTATTTAAAATTTTTTTATATTTCAATCTTTTAATTTAATTTACCATTTTTGAGTGATTCAAAAAATACTAAAAATTGTTTGTTTAACTTTTCATGTATTAATTCAAGTTTTATGTTTATTTTCTTCTTCGATTTTTTCGATTTTAGTTAATGTTATAATTTTTTCTGCAAATGATTTTAGTTGATTTTGAAATTTCAATAAAAGAGAATTATTTTTTCTACTTATTATTTTATATGCACTAATTTCATTTAATAAATCTTTTCTAACTTGTTTTATATTATATGATATCCTTGTAAAACCTTGGTTACCATATTTTAAATTAGAACATCATTATAATTTATTGAACCAGCTACAATTATTTTTATATTTCCTTTCATAACATCACTAGTAAAATTTAAATTTTATTTTCAGATTCATTTAGAATAAAAGTAATTTTATCTTTTTCTTTATTAATTTTTTATAATCATTATAAACACTGGGAGATTTAAAATAAGCAAAGTTATTATCCAACTTTTAATTTTAACTTTTCAAAAATAACATATTTTATCTCTGTAAGGATTAAATTTTAATTAATATTAAATAATAAATAATAAATAATAAATATTTTTAAAATAATTTTTAAAGTAATATAATAATAATAAATTTAATCCTTAATGTTTT